>JBAMNC010000572.1:2687500-2748549 GCA_037902135.1 Cetoscarus ocellatus
AGGCATTCATACTGAAATTTGTTTATGAAAATATAAATAGGGTAAATGTTTTGTCTCATGTTATGGTTGTGCAAGGTTTTTGTGGGCCCCAAATAATTTTCAGTTGTACTTAAATTTAAGAAAGGTTGCTCTAGAACTTGTTTGTAACCTTATTTGTATGTAGAATTGTGTCATTGCAAGTATATTACCATTAACTTAAAGTTTTTCAATTCACCAAATTTAAATTGTCGAAATCCCTAACTTCTAAGACATTTTAGTATTTTTTTCCTCCTGCATTACAATGCCCCTGCTGCCTTGAAAAAATCACCATAATTAAAAACAGTGACTAAAAACAAACAAAAATCTAGAGACCAGAATTGCTGTGCTTCTGCTGCAATCAGTCTCTGTAATATTAAGTTCTTATAGAAATGCACGTAGATGACTTTACAGAGCAGGTCAAAAGTCATAATGTTGTTTTTTTGTTATTTTGAACTTGTTTGTTTCATTAACTTCTCCAAAAGGTCCAAGGATGTGTTCCTCATAAATCCTGTCATTCTCTCTGAATTCTAACAGATTGTGTCGCATTCAGATGTCTGGAGCAGAATCCTGACAAACGACTGCACATTATGTGAGGATAGAGGGAAGACGTAAGCAGTTGTGTTGGAGCTCAACGGTTGGAGCCACAGGTGTTAACAGCTAAGCGCTTTAGCTGCTCGGGGGGAAAAGATGTTATTGAACTGGTGAGGCTTCCCAAACAGACCCTCTCTACAGAGCAGCTCAAAGCTTGGGGGTCAAAGGTCGGTGTGAGCAGCGATAGAGACCATTTGTTTGGTTGTCATGGCTCAACAGGTGAGCTCAGGGTGGGGGGGAGTAGGCTTCTCAAAACATCTCACCCAGCAAGAAAAAAAAAAAAAGGCGCACAGGCCCAATAGCAGGAATGTCCACCACACACGGTCACTCACTCAGCACGAATGTCACAACAACCCATGTTTACCCGATTATTCCTGCGCGTGTTCACACATTTCTGTTTGCTTTGTGGCTCTGTGAGGGATAGCTACCCTGAAAATGCTGGAGGAGGAGGGTCACAGGGTCAACTTTTTTTTTCTACCTAAGGGAAACACCAGAGTTGCACCTGTGCTTCAAGTGCCTCCGGACTGGTCGCCTCCCTCTCCCTGTGTTTTGTGTGTCGGACCCTGCCTAATCATCACGTTGAGCATGTTGCTGCACACATTCCTCCTCCCTTCAGTCTATTGTACAAGCGGTGAGGCCGCTGAAGCTTTTTCTATAGAAGCTGCACAGCTCATTCATACAGCTTTTAGGAGACTTCCATTCCTGCACAATGAGGTCTGATTGCTTGACGGCCACGAGTCATTTAAAGCTAATTTCTAAATTGTGTCCTGCATTTATCGGCCAACGATCTTGAGTTATCGACTTCAGTGTCTGGTTTAATATAAAGCATATATGAGCAGAGGAAGCTCAAACAAAACAGACTATAACTTTAACTGTAAAGGTGCTCAATACAAACAATCTCTTATCATCAAGCTATAAAAATGAAAAGAAACTAAATTCACAAAAATAATGCATGTAAGTTTAGAAAATCAAACTATTCAGTATGATTATTTACACTCTTCCCTCCCCTCTACTCTCATGAAAATGAGGAAGTAGAGGAAGTTAGAGCAACAGCCCGAGCTGCAAATGGTAATTGCTATAGCCCTAACCAGCATATGTCTCCCTGGCTCTCCTTTCTCCCTCCTCTTTTGAAGCTCTCTCTCTTGACTTTTCTTGTCTTCATATCTTCTCTTCTGTTCCTTAATATGCAACATGACAGGGTAAGTTGCTAGGGAGTATCAGCTGTTACTGTCTTCAGCTTGCATGCACCAAGCCTGCTCTGTTTATCCTCTCAGATATTAGATTTTGGCATGTCTGTAAACCTCTCTATTTTAGCCCTGCTCAAAAGAGGCTGTTTTAGTATAAATCCCATCAATTGTAGAAATGATTAGTAGAAGTAATGTGACACTGGTTGTTTGATTATCAGTGGAGGCTTTGGAACAATGCTGAGGCCAATCATTGTACGCTGCCATACTCTACATGCCCTCACAACCAGACTTCAGATCAACCTATTGGCAGAGAGGCCAAAATTTGGTGGAACTTAAGGACAATCCATGCAGTGAGAGCCTTTAGATATATAAAGTATTTATACCATAGTCATTTGTTGAACCAGGCTGTAAATATTTAGACTATAAACAACACCCTCACACAACTAAACTAGAAGTGCTCAGAGAGCACATAGATCCACCATGGCACCATGTTATTATCGTAAATGTAAAAAACTATTCTAGCTCACATTGTAAACATATTCTTGAAAGAATTCCTGGATTCACGTCTGGATTCCGATTACCACCAAAATCCAATCCTTTCTCCAAACAAACTTTCTCCAGACAAACTAACAGTCAGATACCTGCAAAACCATAGCCTTGGTTTTAAAACATGGTTTTAATTTCCAGGTTTACTGGGGACACTTCCTGGGGGGTGTCAAGGGGACACTCAGATACTGCATTTGGCACTTCTGCACCAGCTTCATTTTTAGTCTTGAAGGTTGCTGCTTGGTAAGTCTTGATGATCTGTGACAATGCTGCCCTTAGAGTTCTCATGTGCTGCAAAATGCTTTTTTCTTTCAATTTTGTCACTGGGGGCCTTGGGAGCAGAAGAACATGACACCCTTATTAAACTCAGTTCATAGAGAAATGTGCTATGCCTCATTTAAAGAAAATGCAGGTTAGAACCCCTATGTTTTTACTTCCTGAGGTTTATTATGTATAATAGTTGAAGTAGTTGTAATAGTTAAAAGCTAAACAGGCCGCACTTACATGTGTATTTTCTGTTCATCACAGGCAGATGCCATGACTGTTTTGAAAGTCTACTCTGTGGCCTGTAAACCCCTCCTAACCTCTCCCATCAGACATAGTTTGTGCAGCCAGTCACCGGAGAGCTCATCATCATGACCTCCCGTAGGTTCCCTGCCCCCCTCAGATAGGAGGGAAAAAGAGCTGCATGGTCCTCTACAGAGACAAAATGTTCATTGTTTTTATTTAACTTAAATCAAATTCTTGCTTCATAGACACCCGAGACATCATGTAAACAGTCAAGCACACCAGGACATCAGACCTTTAAAGGATAAGTTTGGTTTTTTGACACCTGGACCTGATTTTTAGGATTAAATATGCTCGTAGACTCACCCAGACAATTTTGGCGGAGCTCGGAGCCGTTTTCGAGCAATTTAGATCTATCCAATGGTGTTTTTTTCTCATGCCATAGTAGCAGACGGGGCCAGAAATCGTATTTTGGGGGGCATCAATACGTGTTTCCTCTGGTCTCAAGTCCCACTCTGAGCAGCAAAGGCACTCCTCCTCTGTTGTGTTTGCTGTGCAATGTCCACAACAACACCACCAGTAAGCCCCCATTCGTGGACGTGCAGTGGTTGCTTGTTCTCTGGCCAGCTGTTCGGCTCTTTCCCTCTGCATCCTCCTTTCAAATAGCTCCTCGTTGGTATATTCTGGCTCAAAACGATACGGGCATCCATTATACTCAAAGTCGTCGTCAGACACTTCTACATCAGATAAATATTCCGCCATGTTGCACAAAAATAGCCGTGTAGCCATGTAGCCTAGCAACAACAGCAGCTCTACTCATGTTCTTGTCTATGACGTCACCAAAAGTTACCCATCCTTGTAAAGCCTCGGATGACCATAACAACAAAGTTGAGCTGACATGGTGATAACACTGGCCATTCATTTATAAAATGTAGCTGAAATGAGTGAGTTTCGCAGCAGATAATGTCTAATTTAGGGGTTTCAATTTCTGGCCTCCTCTGCTACTACGGCATAAGAGAAAATGCCGTTGGATGGATCTAAATTGCTCCAAAACTGCTCCGAGCTCCGCCAAAATTGTCTGGGTGAGTCTACGAGCGTATTTAATCCTAAAAATAAGGTCCAGGTGTCAAAAAACCGAACTTATCCTTTAAGAAGTGGATGTGCCTTCCCAGTGCTGTGATCTAATGTTCGGTGCGGCTGCACAGACATGTCTAGACATTAGGCTTGGTCTGATAAACACCTGGTTAAGGGAGTATCTCCCATTTAGTGCTGGTGACACATTACCTAAAGACACCACTAGGAGAACATCTTCACACAGCCTGTTTGAGCTCACATTTGCTGTAAGATCAACATGGGGAGGAATTATAGTCAGGTTGAGGGGGGGGGTTCAGACAGGTTATAGACACATTTTTAAAATTAAAAACATTGAAAGTGTATTTTGGATAACATGAGACATTTAATTAATTCATTTAAGAAAAAATATATAACCCCTCAAGTTACACTCAGTAGCGTTTTTTCTAAGTTTTGCTTTATACCAGATGGTAATCAAGGTGTGCTGGTATGGTGGAGTGGTAAGCAACCAGGCACATCCCACATATATGCTTCTGCTGGCCCGGGCTCGAGTCAAGCCTGTGGCCAGTTTGTAAAGTGTCTTCCCCCTACTCTCTCTCACCCCTCTTCACAAGCCTGTCCACTGTCTCTGTCTCTCCTGACGATAAAGGCACAAAAATGACCAAAAAATAAAAAAGATGGCTGTCATATGGACGGAAAACCTTATTTATTATTTTATTTTATTGACCTTCATTTAGCCAGGAAAACCTCACTGAGATTAAAAATCTCTTTTTCAAGAGTGTCCCGGCCAAGACAGCAGCACATTCAACAGTTTTAGACAAACACACGCAGTCATAAAACATCACACACATAAAACAAGACTTGAAAGAAAAGTCACAATTTTAGACAGCCAATTTTGCTAAAAATCAACCATGTGATAAAGATAAAGTGCTTCAGTCAAAATATCTGCAACCAGATGTGTCCGCCCCCAAGTCGGCTCAACAGACTGCAGCATTTGAAAGAGGAAGAGGAGTTTCAAGTTGTACCTCGCTTTATTTTTATACAACATCGATTGCCAGATGTTGTGTATTTGAATTATTGTATTGTTGTAACGTTGTACCGAAGGTCACATTTCCCTCATCCATTATTACTGTGAATCACAGCTGGAAATATACATTCAAAGTCACCGTAAGCTGCCAAGTAGTTAACTCCACACAGCCTTTTTCTTCAGACAGCGGATCAGCCGCCTAACAAGCATGAAGTTATGGTCCGATGCAGAACACGACAGAGCATTAGATGAATTATCAGAAGGGGCCGTGACTATTTCAAAGCTGTAAAAACAAGCAGTACACATGAAAACATCTGTTGTGTGTATGTGTGTGTGTGTGACTCTGTGAGAGGGTGAACAAGTGAGAAATTAAGCAATTTCAGACTTTAAAAAAATACAGGGGAGCATCATCGTCTCAATTTCCCAGCAGTCCCAAGGCTCAGCAGCACATATGTGAGTGAACGTACACAGATGTCCTATGCCATCCCATCTTGAGGGGGTCTGCAATAGAGATAATTATGTTTAAATGCTGCCATTTAAAGATAAATGAGCAATAGTAACTAATGATGGCTTATTTCCCATCTGTCTGTGCGTCGCTCAGCAGCTGAACCTGGTGAATGAATGTCAGTGTTCTTAATGAAGTCAAACTTTGCGCTGAAAAAATGTAATCTTATTAAGTGTACTTATCTTATTTCTTGTCAATGTTTCTATATAAAATTTACATTTACGGTTGAAAACAAAAAGAAAAAAAAACAATGATGTTGATTGGCTAACAAAGGGTCTTATAATGAGATGTGTTTACTTATTCAGATGCATCCCATCTTAAGACATGCAGCAAATGAATTGCCTGACTCCGTCAGACCCAGGCTGTTGTGTCTAAAAAAAAACTCTTTAAGGTATTTGCTTCACACTTTGCACAAATGTCTGTTCTTGTTATGAAGACTTAAGGCTTTGGAGCTCAGAGGTTAAAAGCTGAGTTCAATGGGCCTCATGTTCTTCCCTTGGATGTAAACGTAAAATCTTAAGACCACTTAAGGGAATGTTCATTAAATTTGCACAAATGTCAACTCTGGTTTAAGAACAATGCGATTAGTTCTTGGAGTTTTAAAGGTCCCATATCCTGGTGTGTTCAACCATTTACGTCATGTCTTGGGTGTCCATAAAGCTAGGATTCAATTTAAGTTTGATAAAAAAATTGGGAAAAAAATATCTCTGATAAAGGATCAGATGCAGCTCTTCTTCCCTCCCCATTGGAAACACTTCAATAAGAGGAGGCCAGGAGGGCACAGGGGGCAATTATGATGTACCGATTGGCAGCCCAAATGACGTCTAGTGGGAGACGGGGAGGGGGGGTTTTACAGGCCATAGACTGGACTTTTAAAACAGTCATGGCATCTGCCTGTGATGTAAATGGAGGTTGTATAGCTATTACATCATAAACCCCAGGAACTAAAAAACTGAGTTTTTTAATAGTACTTATTTAAAGAGAAATAGAGCATTTCTCTATGAACTGAAGGCTTAGTAAAATATGTCACATTCCTTTTGCATCTCAAACCCCTTCTAACAATATTTAAAGCAGAGAAAATTGATTTTGCAGGACATGGAACCTTTGAGGTTTAATTGTTAGTTGGTTGGTTATTGTTTATTTGTTTTAGAAATGTCCACTCTGACTCTGAATCAAGTATGTACTCCTTTGGTTCTGAGGGTTGTAGTTCAAAGGTCAGAGTCAAAGGGTCACATATTTATACTCATATTTTTAGTTTTTTTTTAACCTTGAAGTAATGTCTTCTCTGAAATATTGAAGACCAAACTACATTTCGGAGGGTAAAGGTTTAGACTATTTATCTCCCTGTCACATTGAATTTAAATGCAGTGACTGAAGAAATGAACAAAACTTAAATCTGAGCAAATATCCACTGTGACTTAAGAAAAGTGTGACTTTATTTTAATGGTCATAAGTCAAAGGTCAGGTCACCCAGTCTCTTGTTCATTCCTTACATGTACACACTGTAGCTCATAATGATTTGAGGAATTTACTTTTAGCTTGGCAGAAATGTTGACACTGAAAAATTACTCTGATTTTTAAAACCAAAGTTTAAAGGGACCCATGTTCTTCCTCTGCTTGTAATCTCCACTTGTAAAGAATTTTTCCCTTCAACTCTTAAGAAATATCAACCTATCGACATTTTTGAGGTGTTCAGTCAATGTCCCACTGCTACTTGTTCACTTGTTCACCCCCATGCAAAGTTTCAGAACCACTTCAAGGAATTTACCTGAAACTTCATGCAAAATGTCCACCCATTCTGTCTGTCTGTCTAATGATGATAAAGTTTTATTGTGGTGTTGTATAAATGTAGAGCGAAAAGGGCTTATGACTCAAATCATTCAAAAACATACACCTACACCAAAGAAGTTTCCACTAATAACACAAAACTACCCTAGCCAATTCCTCCAACACAACACTGTACTTACATTGTCCAGAATGTATTTCACTAAGTCCTAGTGTAATTTCTCATAAGACATGCTAACCATATTACCGGTTTCTTTTTTTATGAGCTTAAAATTATTTTATCTTGATTTGACAGAAAAAATGGCTCAAATGAGTATAATTACACTAGATATAGGACAAATACACTTGCTATGAAATTCAAATCTCACCTTTAACACAACTATTATATTAAGTACCCCACTACCACTGAAATAAGGTTTAAAGAAACGTCTGTTTACAAATCAACAGACTTGTTGATTGCCGTTACCACAACAGTTTTCTTGTGTCTGACTCAGGCATCTGTACACCAGATAGTGAGGGAAGAGTGTGAAAGGACTTAATGCTTTGCAGGTTGATTGAAACCAGGTCATTGACATGCAGAAGAGTGTTGGTGGGTGATTGAAAAAGAAACTGTGCAGAGGGGTAAATAAAAGACGGGCTCGGTCTGAGCCAGGGCGGCCCCTGAAAAACATCCTGCAAGCACTCAAAAAGAAACTTGTGCCCCTGTGCTATTCTGTATTTGTTTTTCTTAGTTACATCTTTTACACCCTGTTATTCCTCCAAATTTTTCCCCTCCTTCTCTTTTTCATTTACCACGACTCTCTCTTGTCTTTTCTCACACACACACATACATGCCAAACACGTCCAGGGCCTGCAGGTGTGAAGGTTGTGTAAGCAACTTAACCCAGGTGTGGATCAAATGTTTCTGCAATGACAAACACTGCACTGCGTTTCCACATTCCAGTACATTATTAACCTCAAGTTTCATTTGGTGTATTTGAGAAGTGATACACTGAGAGGCAGACCTAAACATTGAATATGTGTTTTGTTTATGTCAGTTGATCCAGGGCTTCAAAGATTTTTGACAGGGTTAAGCTGGCTGTAAAATCTGTTTGGAAAAAAGAAGTACAAGCAGTACTTAGTTTTTAAGGTCTGTTGAGTTGCACCGAGGCCCGTTGTTGCCCACAGTTAGAGAAAGTATGATGGACAGTTTTTCTGTCTGCTGATTCTGACCTGCATCTAAAGGAGCAGACTGCAGTGTGATTGATAATCTTCTAAAAAGGAATTAGATCGAAGAGGGTACACTTGTCATAGACACACAGGCTCCAATCTGACAGTGTTTTCCATGTGAGGCCATATAACTGTTACTAATGCAGAGTTTTTATTAAACCCTTTGGAGTTATGATGACAAACCGACACTTTGAGGAATAATTCTCTCAGTTTAATGGGAGGCCATAAAAGGTATTTTTATTGATTCACAGAAGAAGCTAATTCTTTTTTGTGGTGAGATGGACTCTCAGCAATCTCAAGCATTTAAATCTACCATTTCAGAAGCAGTGACTGAAATTGAGGATACTTATAATAATAACACTAAGTGAATGAAAATAATAAGCATGGAGGCACAAAAAGCCTTTAGTTTTGTGATTTGAGGCCATTTTGTAATTCTTTTTTTTTTTTTTAGTTTTATGTGAGCCCTGCATGATGCCACAAGGAAAGAAATCCAGGATAAGAGAAAAATATAAAATGCAAGGATGCATTAAGTTTGATATAATTAGTTCTTCTCAAATCAAAATGGAGGTATTTACTGTATGTGCAAAGTTTGAGAGAATTCCTTGAAGATTTTTTTAAGCTGCAGCATTCACAAGCAAAAGATGTACTTGTACAAAACTGTACCCACAAAGCGTTAATAACAGGATTTAATCAAGATTAACAGATAAATCTTGAATTGAAGTCTAAACAAAGACATATTTACTCAGCACTCCTGCTATCACAAGTTAACGTAGCTACAGGTTAACTGCAACCCAAATCAACATGGTGGTAGGAATAGTTCTGAAAATAAAACAGCTTTTACATAGAAATAGAAAAAAGGTGCATATCATGGATATAGTGTCAAGATAATAAGCAATGTTTAACACTGCATTTTGCTTTCATATTTTCTTGATGAGAATTTAAAAAAAAAAAACAACACACCCATGTGAACAGAGGTATATGTAGAAACAGAAGAAAACCCTTCTTTTTAAAAATATCCACCTTTGTGTGGACATACCCTGAGTGGGCACATGAGCCAAGTTTGAACAATTTCCCAAAAGCATTTTTAAGATCCTGGGTTCACATGAAGTGAAAGACAGTCCTGGCTTTTGCTCATTTAGAGGCATGACGATGCCACAAAATTACATGTATGAAGGACAAATATACTTTTTAGTGACCCAGTTTCATTATTGTCTTTATTTTTACTTTGTAATTGCAAAAAATAATGAACAGCATTTTAATGTTGCATGTCAGTACAATTTTCCATCCGTGCCTACAATTAAAACAGAATTACACACAACTCATGAGAAATTATGTCTGATGACTGACTCATACTCCATATGAGCTCTTGACAAAACACCTCATACACACACATTAAGTCTCATAACTGCACTGCTTTGTTTTCCACTTCAACAACCCTCACACTCAGTCAAACAGTATCAGTGCCATTTCTATTCCACCAAAGCTTCTGGGTGCGAATCTGTGCTGTGTTTAGCGCAGGAGATTGTGTATTTTGAGAGAGTATTGGAAGTACAGCGGGTCAATGAATATTTGATGACAGTGCCACCTCTCCTCAGCGCCCAAGCAGATGATCTCCTGACCTTCAGACACCCAGGGCTGGATGAATTATTAAGAGCAGAGCTGTCAGTCAGCAGCTCCAGGTGGAATAGAGAAGGAGGGCTATCTGTGATCACATCTCGCTCAGATGTCAATCGCCAGACCACCACCTGCTGATTGGACACTTCGATCCAGAGGGAGAGGAAGTTCCTGTAAGGTCAGCAGAATTAGCTTTTGCAATAAAAGCACAATATAACTGCTGAAGCTGAGCAAATATGAAAGAGTGATATAGAGACAAGTATTCTTTTCATCATTGGGCATATTGATGGATGCACACGATCTGGTGTTTGAGATTTATGAGATTTTTTCATACTTATCACAAGCAGCTCTTCCTGCACCGCATGGAAATGCTTTCTTTTGACATCCACTCAACTCTCAGGGCTCAGAGTTGAGGCATTGCCACACATGACGAAGAGAGTACACCTGTTCAACTACTTGTTCATGCAAATGGCTACTCAGACAATCACATGGCAGTAACTCATTGCATTTGAGTATGTAGATATATACAGGACAATCTACTGAAGTTCAACAGAATGGGGAAGAAAGATTATTGAAATAAGTTGGAACATGGCATGATTTCCAGTGCCAGACGGGCTGATTTATTTTAAAAACTGATGATCTACTGGGATGCACAGCCATCCCTAGGGTTTACAGAGAATGGTCCAGAAAGAGAAAATATCCAGTGAGCAGCAGTTCTTTGAGTGAAAAGGCCTTGTTGATGCCAGAGGTCACAGAAGAATGGCCAGAGTAGTTTGAGATGATAGAAAGACAACAGCAACTCAGATAACCTTTCATTACAACCAAGAAATGCAGACAATCAATTCTGATGGCACAAAATGCCAAAACTTGAAGCAGATTGGCTACAGCAGCAGAAGGCCACTCTGAGTGCCACTCTTGTCAGCTAACAACAGGAAAACTGAGGCTGCACCCTCACAAAAATTGGACAATAGATGATAGGTTAGAAAAGTGTTGTATGGATCTGATTGGTCTTGATGTCTGCTGTCACTTTCAGATGGAAGGCTCATGGATCCATTCAGCCTTGTATCAATGGTTCAGGCTGGTGGTGGTGGTATGACGGTGTAGGGAATATTTTTATGGCAAACTGCGTGCCTCTGCATTTTAATTATAATTTAAACCCCTACATCCTAACTGAGTATTGTTGCTGATCAAGTCTATCCCTTTATGACCACAGTGTACCCGATCTTCTATTGGCTTCTTCCACCAGGATAACACTTTATGTCACAAAGCTCAAATAATCTCAAACTGGTTTATTGAAGATGACATTGCCTTCACAGTCACCAGATCTCAATCTAGTAGAATGTGCAGCCAACAAATCTGTAGCAACTACATGTTATCGTGTTAATATGGATCAAAATCTCTAAGGAATAGCCCCTTTTTAAATCAATAAAGACTGAGGCAGTTCTAAAGGCAAAAGGGGATCCAGACTTGTTGCCTCCACTGCAGTCTTATCCAAGTTACATCCCCCAGCTTTCATGAGAAGTTTGAAAACAAAACACAAGACTCACCATTTTGAACATGTTGTGTTATAATTGCTGGGTTCATGGGTAATGGCAAGTGCTGCTTGCTAACATTTTGACCTTTCTTAGAATAGAATAGAATAGAATAGAATAGAATAAACCTTTATTCATCCCACACGGGGAAATTTGCAATGTTACAGCAGCAAAGGGGACAGCGTTGATAAAGAATAAGTATAAAAATTGTATAAAAATGCATGAAAAATAGCAGTATGTACATTATTCTACCAATATAAATATAAAAAAGGGCTTGAATACAGAAACTAAAAAGCAAATCCTATAAGGATTATTTACACATTCACAAAGTAATTACACATGAATGTAAGTGATTGCACGTGGATGAATTGCACATTGTCAAGAGAGCACAGTAATTGTACATTGTAATTGCACATTGTTCGATAATTGCTCAGTTTATGGTGACTGGGAGCAGTGCTGGTTGTAAAATCTAACAGCAGCAGGCAGGAAAGACCTGCGGTGGCGCTCCTTCACACACTTCGGGTGAAGCAGCCTGTCACTGAAGGAGCTTCACAGGGTTGTCAGAGTGACCTGCAGGGGGTGGGAGTCCCTCTCCAGCATGGATGCCAGCTTCACCAGCATCCTCCTTTCTCCCACCACCTGCACTGAGTCCAGGGGGCTCCCCAGGACCGAGCTGGCCTTCCTGATCAGTCTGTCCAGCCTGTTCCTGTCTGCAGCCGAGATGCTGCTGCCCCAGCAGACCACTCCATAAAAGATGGCTGATGCCACCACAGAGTCAAAAAAGGTCCTCAGGAGAGCTCCCTGCACTCCAAAAGACCTCAGTCTCCTCAGCAGGTACAGTCTGCTCTGGCCCTTCCTATAGAGAGCACTCGTGTGGTCAGACCAGTCCAGTCTATTGTTCAGGTGAACACCCAGGTATTTGTAAGAGTCCACATTCTCAATGTCCAAGCCCTGGATGTTCAACGGTGTTGGGTGGGGGGGTCTACGCCTACGGAAGTCCACCACCAGTTCCTTGGTCTTCCTTGCGTTGATCTGGAAGTGGTTCCGTTGGCACCAGTCCATAAAGTCCTGGGTCAGTCCTCGGTACTCCCGGTCATCGTCCTCGGTGATGAGGCTGACAATCTCAGAGTCGTCTTGAGTGACACTTTTTTGTTTGTGATTTGTGGATAGTTGAATTGGAGTTGAAGCTTTTTTTTTTTAATATTATTAGCCTCCATTTAAACAAATGTACACATATAATATTTGCTTTTTATATTTGAGTTTTGATTATAAAACACTTACAACACATATAAAAGACCATCTAATGTCATAAGAATTGATTGTTTTCTTATCGGCTCCATGTATTAGTCCAGCCATAGCAACTGTTGAGGGAAAAAACCGCGCATTTCCTTCAACGATAGCAGCTGAAGACATGACAACAACATTTCATAATTAGACAACATCCCACTTTCAGAATTGCCAGGCAAGACAGGATTTTAGCATATCCTGACATGCTGTGCCATTTAAAAGACAAACAATAATGTAGTGTGATTTCACTGTTCAAAATCTCTGCCTCAAGGCTCTTATGTGTGTCCAAATAAGATGATGAATGACTGTTTGGGGTTTCACAAGCTGTGCAGATGTGCTGTGCTCCAAAGTCCCCGTGAGGGACTGCAGACTATTGAACTGATTGTGACCGGCTAAGTTTTGTTTGGGTGGAGTCGTCCAATTTCTCTGCTCAGCTGTTCGAGGCTGCTGTGTTTGTGCAAACCAAAATGGATTAATCAATGAATGTGTGTACTGGCAATCCAGACTCTTGCTGAGAGTAAAATTGCCTCCATCTTTGCATATTTGTGTGTGAATGTGAACTAAGAGTGCATTCACATGTATGTGTCTATTTGTGTGTTTGGGCTCCTGCATGTGTATCCGTCAGCTTTTCCTCAGGCCTGTGGTCCAGGAGGCGGTCTCAGCCCGGAGTAACCTTCTCGCATGAAGTGTCGCATATGATACTTCCTCAGGCCTTGGCCAAACATCACCCGATCCCTCATTCAACACTCCAGCCTGATCCCTTCCATCCCCTGTATTCCCTTTCTGCGCTCCCATCGCTGCCACCCCTCTCTCTCTCACTCTCTTTGCGCTGGACATTTAGCCGCCACCCCACCCTACTATCTGCTGCATGTCTCTCAGTCCCAGCAACAGCTGGGCTCAACTTGCAGCTGATCTGCACTTTATGCTTTAACATAAGATCAGCAGTTTTTAATGACCAGATTAAGGATACATGTAATAAAGTCTGAAAGCTAAAGCGATCCAGCTAGTCACTTGCTATGTACTGCGAAAGATAACTTGTGCAAAAGATCCATTAACTTTGCAAAAACTTGACTGTGACAAAGCGGACTCTCCTTAAAAGGGCAGAAACTTTGAGCAGAACCAGAGTCTTATGCTGCAACTGCATGGGCTGAAGAACATTGGATAGAGGAAGGAGCAGAAAACCAAGAAGATCAAAACAGCAGCTCTTAAATATGTACAGCATTAGCAATAGCAGGTATAAATAAGCTTCAATATTGTATATATCAGACTGACAATAGAAATTATAGCAGCTTGACTAGAGGCAGTTGCAACAGCATTTGCATGCTGTTGCATAACCCTCAAAAAACTCTGAAACATGGACAGGCATTGATGGAACATTCATTCATTCATTTTCTATACTGCTTATCCCTTTTGGGGTCGCAGGGATTGATGGAACATTACAAATTCAAATCAATAACATGCACTTATATGTCATGAGTGAGTACATATGGAATTCGAGGGAGAATGAGGCATGAGGTTGTTGTTTCAAGTCCATTTGTAATTCAGATCAATGGCCAGTGGTAGACAAACACACAACTTTAGTACTTGAGCAAATGTATAGATCCTTCTGCTCAAACAGTCATTGTCAGGCTAAAACCTCTTCTGATAGTTTTTAAATAACTCATAATACATGCACAATAGCCAAAGCCACGGGCATCAACTTGATCAGGTCATGGGATTAGGAGGAAACTCAAACAAGAGGGTACAACATGGCATTACAAGCTGGAAGTGTGGAAGCTGCTTTTAAGTTGAACTGCCATGTTGTGGTTCCATAATAGTTTTAAGTTGAAGTTTAAGCCTTAAAAATGGTTAAAGTTATTTTCATTCCTAAAGATTATCATGGTAAATAAAACATCTAAGTTTCATGAATCTTAATTCACCGCAGATGTTACTGCCAGCAATGATCCAGGAACATAGTGAAATATCATAGGTTTCACAGTAAGTGGAACAGTTGAATGCCAACTTCAGGGTTGGCCTTCAAAAATACATACACCACTCTGCTGACTGGAGCAATGAGTGGCCACGTCAGCAGATGCTAACCTTGCACTGTTAAAAATGCTACCATTAGCCACACCCTGCCAACCTAACGTGCTTATGAATGCTAAGATAGCTTGCTTTCTGTTGTTGATTCTGAAATATTGGGTTATATTCAGTCTGTAGTACACTGCTTTTTGGTTCATTGCCCTTCAGCGGACGTACTTCCTGCAGAGGATGAGAAAAGCCCACCTGCCCCCACCCATCCTCACCACATTCTACAGGAGCACCACCAAGAGCATCCTTACAAGCTGCATCTCTGTGTGGTGTGGAGGCTGCAGCGCCTCTGACTGGAGAAATGTGAGGAGAGTGGTGAGGACAGCAGAGAGGATCATCGGGACGTCTCTTCCCTCCATCCAGGACATTGCACAGACCCGCTGTGTGTCTCTGGACAGGAAGATTTGCAGTGACTCCTTTCACCCCCATCACGGACTGTTTAACCTGCTGGCCTCCGGGAAGAGGTTCTGCAGCATCCGGTGTAGAACCACCAGGTTCTACAACAGCTTTGTCCCCCAAGCCATCAGACTGCTGAACTCCTAAATCTCACTGCTATATACTGACTGTTACTGGACTCAAATCTCCTCTCCCCTCACTTGTGCATATCCAATATTTATATTTCTTTTTTAATATACAAAGACTGATATTTTTTTATACCTCCCCTGCAAATTGCACAATTCCTATTCTATTTTTTATAAAACTTGCACAATTTCAACTCTATTTTTATATAACTCGCACCTTATCATCTACTTTTATTTATAGTGTACTTGAAATCTGTAAACTGTAGCCTTTGCAACGAAATCTTGTTCTGTATACACCTGCTGCATACTGAATGACAATAAAGTCTGTCTAAGTCTAAGTCTTCTTTGGTCCTTGACTGGTTCACATTGCATCCACACCATTGGCAAACCAGACTTGGAAGCAAACCTTGACAACCCCACCATTCTTATTCATGTGGACTAGAGGTCATTTATTTGGCCCCTACAAGAGTTTGAGCATTTACACCATTCCAAATCAGACCAGACCAGAGTTGGTTTGTACTGAACCAAACAAATGAAGTATGAATCCCCCCTTCCCCCAACCAAAAATACCTCCACTTGAGGCTGTACTCCAGAAATGAAGAACCACTGAGTTTACTCCTGCTACAATTAGAGAATGGTCAGGAAATGAAAAGGTTGATACTGAAATGATTCAGCAGAGAAAAGTATCTTCCCATTAGGCAAATAACTTTATCGATCCTTTCTGAGAGCTCATATTCAGAAACCCTATACATTTCGAAAATAACCCATGAATCCATGCAAAATACTGTCAGAGCACATGTATACATACCTTTGGCTTTTTACCCATCTTGTTTTCCTGGCCAACTCCAGTGTGCCGTTGACAGCCAGTTCCAGCCTTGATAAGCAGGGGCAATAGCAGGGCATTTCATTTCCTTACTAAGTTAAAAGCTGGCAGGCTGACATAATCAGATCTCCTGTGGACCTGATTGGTTTAATGATGCTCATGAGTGACAGGTGACATTGTGGTTTTCTCAAAGGCACATCCCTGTGAGAAGGAGTGAGTTGGCATGGGTGACACACAGCAGATTGGACCCTGCTGTCATTGTGTGGTTGGATATCAAAGGCTAAGGATGTCCCTGTGCTTGGATGTGACAAGGGACATTAGAGTGAAGTGTTCTGATCTTAATGGATTGGACTTAAGAGGAATACAATTTGAAGCAAGTTAAATCGATTTTCCTTTTTATAAAAATCCATGTTTCAAGGAGGATAAAGGAAGGGTATCCTATGGGATGTCCTTGTAACAGGAACTCCCGTGCATCCTCCAAATGTGCACCTTGATATGCATGATACTTTACAACAGACTCACTTACAGAGAGTGGCTGGAGCATAAATGAAGTATCCCCCCGCTGCCATGAGAGCGATTAAGCCAGCATCAGTCTTATTTTCCCCAGTGGACATGGTTTTTGTGTTTGTTTCAAACACAGTGCCGTCTTTGCTATCTCAGCTATGAGCGTCAGGGGAGTCATTCAGCTCTGGGTTTGGATTCTTATGGGTTTCCTAAGTGAAAAGACAGGCCCTGTCAGGATTACTCCTTCTCTGCTTTACTGCTATGGCTTTTCCAGTGACTGGACACTCATATACAGTTAAGTTCTTTCATTGGGGGGGACTGGTTCTCTGCTGTCAGCGCTTTTGTGGACATTGCTTTCAGAAAAGCTCGAGTTCAACAGTCTGTCTGCTTTGTAGATCTTTTGCATCTGGCAGATAAACCATAATGTATTTCATGTAACTTCCTATCAGCTGGGACAAGGGAATAATGTCCTATGTCTCCATGCTTCCTTCATTCCAAGTTTAAAAATTAAATTTGCGTAGTCAGCTGTTTTAATAATGCTTAAGAAGACTGACATTGGGTGTCTTGTGGTGGGCTATGAGTAGACATGAGGGTAGCACTGATGTCATCTGGGGTGCTGTGTTTGGCTCTTTAGCTTTCATTAGCATTACCAATGGCAGGGAAGCTGCAGAAGACTGGTGTGACCCCATGGCTGCCATTTTCTTATCACTACCATAAGTGTTATAGGCATGTATTTAGCTAAAGCCTATTTGTTTCACTCTTACTTAAAGTATTATGTGGTAAGATTTCATGTTACTATATCAAAGTTACTTAAAGCACAAAAAGTTTATTACCATCAATATTAAGTAATGAAGTTAGCAGAAGTTAAGGCATTCATCGCACCATTGATTACGTTGCCATTTGTTTATCTACCTGTCTTTTTGCTCTTTAGGTCAGCTGATGAGAGGCATTCACTCACTGAGCACCAATCCAACCAGGCTTGGCTTTGCTTGATCCTGCTGCTGTCATTTTAAAATCACCTTTCTTCTCTCCCACAGTCAAACTGTCATTTCAGTGTG
Organism: Cetoscarus ocellatus; assembly: GCA_037902135.1. Taxonomy (NCBI): domain Eukaryota; kingdom Metazoa; phylum Chordata; class Actinopteri; order Labriformes; family Labridae; genus Cetoscarus; species Cetoscarus ocellatus. Next base: position 2,705,356 of record JBAMNC010000572.1, read on the forward strand.
ATTGGAGTAAGACTCTTTCTTTCCAGTCTACTCCTATCCATAACATCACTGGCTACGTTTATATGCAGTCAATATTCGGATTAAGGTCAATATTCCAGCTTCTGAAACATTTGGAATAACCCAGTTTACATGCGTAAGCAAACAGGGTTATTGCTGTATACATGGTATCCAGATGAAAACAGCGACGCACGGACAACATCCTGACGCACAGAGAACGTCATGACGCAATGCACGTCATTTCCACTTCTTCTTCCCATATCCAATAGCAATGAGAACAACAGCAGCATCACGGTGGATAATGAACGGCCCGGAGCAGGTAACAGTCGGCTAAGTTTGCCCTTTGGTGCTGGTACTGACCCACCACCAGTACTTGACACTGTTCTTTGACAGTTTCTTCATTAATGGAAAACGAGAATGTGAAGAAATAGGAAATCGAGCCAGAGCTGTGCCATTTAACAAGTACTTCTTGTACTCAAAAGACCAAGATTCCTTGCGAAAAGAACATGCGCAGAACACAAATTAATGTTCCTTTCGATGGGGATATCCCAATAGGTGTATACATGACCAAATACTCGGGTTAGAAATGGAGTAACCCAGGGGCGATTTTCGGGTTTTAAAAACCGGAATATGAGTATATTCTGTTTTTTCAAAAGGATTTTTGGTGTTTACATGGCCGTGCGCAACCGGGTTATTGCTAATATTCTGTTTATGAAAGGGTTAATGACTGCATGTAAACGTAGCCAGTGTTCATATCAAGCTCTTCTAAAATCTTCTCATCTTATCTGATATCCTTCCGTCACCACCAGCATTTACACTCCACAATGAGCTTTTCTTTTCCCACTGTTGGCCTCACTACCCCTTTAAGTACACAATGATATCACAATGGAATGATAGCTCAAGACATGCTGATTACAAAAGACATTGCACATTCATAGTTCATCTAATGCGGAGTGGCAGCATTATTTGGTGTCATCCCTGGAGCTATTTCCAAACTTAGGATGAAGTTCCATAAAACTGGTGAGGTCAGAGTCAGCACCCCAAGAGGACTGGTTTCTTACCCTTGATACAATGAGGAACTGTAGGCTTTCTTCCAGGGGAAGAGGGGATTTTGGCACACTTTTTGGGTGCAACCCATACGATTTTCTTTGTTGCTCATTCCAAGAATCTACACAAGTTGTACATCGTTGTAAAGGTGAGTAGGATTTTCAACAATGAAGCAATACCATCTGGTATTATTAAAGGGAGTAAATACTCAACCAAAATAATATTTCAAACATCTTTGACAAGTAACTAAAAGATTCTTGTGAACATGAAATTGCATTATATTTTTTTAAACATGGGCTTCAGTGTCTTAATTTGGACAAGGCAGGGTAAGAGTCAGATATTGAGGATAAGGAGTTGGGTATGATGGATGGAAAAGGAGCCATAGGAGAGATTTCTACCAAGGCCACCTGCCTCAGGAATAACAGCCTCTGTGAATGAGGCATAGTGTCATATCCACAAGGCTGCTGGTGTCCCTGAAAGTTAATTTGAATGTAACTTAAAGTGGTAAACTTCATAGCTAAAGACATTCATAGTTTTTCTTTTTTCACAGTTTAGAATATTCAGATATGTTGCAAACAGGCTTAAATTAGAGTAAATAGCAGTAAATGTTGTTCCAATAATACAAATATGGTGCATTAAAAATACATTAGGGCAATAAAATCCAGTCTGCTTCAGTATACTGTTATGTTCACCTAGGGCATCAGGATAATTAAAAAATAGTCAGCTTCATCATTTTTTCTCCATCAACACCCTGCCAGTGTAACATTATCAAGTAAAAACACAGGTGCTGAAGGTGACTGATATTCATAATCTGATGTGTGTCTGGTTTCATAACCTGTAAAGAAGACACATGGCTGGTGTTACTCTCTTTAGCAAATGATCACCTTACTAACTTTCATACTTCATTTTCAGTTTCATGTTTCCCACTTTCTTGGTGGCTCTTAAACACATATCCCTATCGACCACTCTCTCACCATTTACTATTCATCATCCTCTCCCAGTGCTTTGCATTACACTGCTTTTTCACCGTTACCATTTCTCATCTTTTGTTTCATGACTTTACTTCTTTCTTCGTCTCCATATCAGCACCTCTTCATACTCTTTGTTGAAGATCAAACTGCTCATGTTCTTGTACAAGTCTCACCACAATACCTGTGAGGTATCAGATTCCAGCCTGTGTACAGATATACACCCAATTCACTCTTAAACAAGGCAAGGCCTTTAAGCACCAGATGGCGTGTTTTACTTTCTCTATTGTTTTAGTTTTTTTTTTTTTTTCAGTGATTATAAGGCTGAAAATGATCCAATCAAAATGTTCTTAATTTGCATTGTTCAGATAACAATGTTCTGGTAACAATCTGTGTGTACGTATCAGTAAAACCATAAAAATACACTAACCAACATAACAGTCTAAAAGAGAAGAGAAAAACATCCATGTACTGTACTCTTCCCTCTAATCCACAGATTAGTTAGGTTCAAAAATACAAAGTTGGCTAATGCGAACATTGTAACCTTGCTGTGCGGATGGATCCTTCTGGTTTAACATCCGTAAAAGTTCTGTGGCTAATTTGAGCACTTAAAGTTAGGTTAAAGCCAATTAAACTTTGTTATTGTGGATCACTTCCAAGTACTTCAAGTATGCTAGCAGTGGCTTGACCTACTTTAATACTTTCACAGAGCAGATGGGATAAGTTAGTACCAGACAAATGCTAGGATCCTCTTAACATAAAATAAAAAACAATAAATCTTTGTTGGCCCCTGACACATTTGTATTCTTGGAGAGACATTTATAATCATCATGTCCTGATATGCAGGGTTCTCTTTTGCACAAGGTTTATTTGTAGATTAAAAGGTACAATATATGTTCATGAAGATGTAAGTTGTGTATGGTTATTATATTTACCCCACTTACTGTATGCCTGCCTAAAAAAGTGTGCAACTGAAACAGGTTGAAGCAGCTTTTCCTGTCAGTTTTTCAGATAAACAAGTCAGTTAAATTGAGCTTGTATAGTGCTTTTATTGTTGTCTGAATATTCAGAATGCTTTTTTTCATACATGGCCACACAAAATGATTCATGTTCACTCTCTGATACTGAAGGCTGCTACTGTATAAAGTGTCTATTGGATTGATTCCATAAATACACCTTTGCACACCGTTGATGCAGCAGAGGGAGCACTTTGAGGTTGATTATCTTGCTGAAGCCATATTTGTTTGAGTGCAGGAGCTGGAGATCAAACCTCATACTTTCTGATCGATAGCCATAGCCACCTAAATGGGGAGAAGCCTTCAGATTTTTCATCAATGATTTAATATAATTCCAATAATAATGGAAAACTGTAAAGTGATGAGCCCCATGGGCACAGCCACAGGGAAGACTGTGACAAATCTCTATTTGAATGATGTGAGCCCTTTCATGAACATGATTTATTTGTGTTTGACAGTGGTCTAGTGCAGCCCTACTGGCTATATGTTATTGGTAACAGTCCTCCATACAATGTGTCCAATGATCCCAGAGCCCAAAGAATGATCATTTAAACTTCATAAGGCATGAATGATAACCTTTATATCACTTAAGATTTGATCTCTACATTTCATTATCAAATTAGCAATGTCTCATGCTTGATAAATCAATCATTCCTCACTTCTAATGGCCCCCTTAAGTCTCTTTGCTCCAGGATGCTCATGTTAATACCACGAGTTACAGTAAGAGAATGTAGGGAACATACTTCGTCTAGTATTTCTGCGGGCGGCTCAAAGAGTGAAACAGAGAAGAGAAAGAGCAAGAGTGAAAAAGAGTTTGGCTGCTGTAATGCTGAACTTTTCCCCAGTTCCACCTGGCTGTGGCGGCGGGCTTTTCAGCCACGATGGGCCCCTGGGATCTGGCGCTCAGTGGAGCGGACCATGCATATGGGCTGTGATCCCGGAGTGTGTGTGTGTGTATGTGTGTGTCTGCAGAGACAGCTGTCCAGCTCATCTTCCCCTCTTGTAGCCTGCAACATTTATAATTAACCCAGATGACCAGGTGGCTATGTCCCCCTGTCCCTGCCAAGGCATGCTTCGTCCTGACCTCTGAACTTCTATCAGACATTCCTCGGCTCATGTTTACCCCTCATGTGCTGCTTGGTTGACTTGACATCCCGGCCAAGGTTTTGTAACCGTACGCTGATGATACATAATGAAAAAAGGGACAAGATGGAGGAAAGCATCAGTGTAATGAGTTGAGTCTGAAATTCTGTCACGCTATATCATTTCTATCGAGGTATTTTGCACATTCCTGTTTTATGAGATTTATCAAAGCAAAATAGTTTTTAGATGAAAGCAAATGGGTTTCAGGATCTCATCATGGCTGATGCGTAGTACTTCTATTTCTCTCTACACAGCTTGTTTTCTTGCATACAGTAAATGACTGCTGAAAAAAAGGGTATGACTAATATGACTGAGGCTACAAACAGACTTCACCAAATGTCCATGTTGCCTGTAAAATTTGTGTGCATTTAAATAATAAGATTTTAATTTCATACAAATTGTCACTCTCTTGACTCCAAAAAAAGCTGTTCGCATCCATTTCTGTCTGTGCTCGATTATGGTGGTTTCTTAAACATGTGCACCTGTTCTCAAAGCTTACATGCTCTGAACAGTGTGATTTTCTCCCCCCTCCAGAGTTGAATGAAACATTATCTCACACTATGAATCACAACTTGGGGTCTGGGCCTCCTAGGGTTAGCCCAAGAGATCTCCAGAGGGGTGCAAGGCTCTGCCAGCTTTAAGACCATAAAATTACATTTATTTATTGTTTACTAGTGATACCAAACTTACCTCATAATGTTTTCAAAGGTCCTTTGAGTAAAATGTGTATGTGTGTGTGTGCATTTGTGTTTTCATGTTTGTGGGCCCATTCTATCTTAATTTTTATTAACAGAAAAGACATCTTATATCCTAAATTCTAATTTTTTATATCAATTTAACACAATTTAATTGCAGTTCAACTAGATGCTGTTGTATTATTTATTTATGAATCTGTCACTACCCTCAATTCTTACTTTAGTCCCATTGTTTCTGCCAGTCAAGTGTTGGTGAAGTGAAGTAAAGGTCATTAGGTCATGCAGGGTGGAAGCTCATAAGTGAGTAGTGATGAAGAATGTGAGGTGGAAGTGAGATGTGAAGTGAAAAAATTGCATTACAGCAGAATTTCCACAGCACCAACACCCATCCTTTACCCACACCTCTGACATAGGTTTGGTGGATTGCTGTTCAACATGAGACTGGCTTGACTCCAAGATTTTCACTGTTAACAGGATTTTTCTGACCAGAGTTACTGTGAGCCTTCTACAGATGTACTGCACTGTAGGTTGGCCCAGTGTTGTGCTTATGGTGGATTAGTGTTGGGTTTGGATGCATGTGCATGTATATATGTGTATTAAACATGTATATATGCATCTATGTATACCTATAAAAATGCGGAGTACGTTTTCAGCCTGCTATATTGTAAGTGTCTTGAGATAACTCTTGTAATGAATTAGCACTATTTATGGATTGATTGGTCAATGAAAATAACAAAATTTGATGTTTGTTTGGGACAGCAGACTGTCACATTTTTGTGTGGGTCCTGGTTGGCCTTGAATCATTTTAGGGACATCTAAGGGGTGGGGGGTGGGGGGCTCCAAGGAAAAAGGTTTGGAGCCACTGATCTGACATTTGCATTAGGGCATTGACTTTAATAACAAATTTCCTTATGGCTGTTATTTGAGTGGTGTAAAAATGGTACTTTTATGGATACAAGGCAATGCGGATGTAGATGAAGATGCATCAATGCTGACTGTATTAATCGTTTAATCTTGCAGAGGCTGCTGCTAGTAGGAGTATCAGTTTTGTTTCAGAGGAAGAAAACACATTAAAAAAAAAACCCTACTAAATTTCATTATTTGATTTCCAATGAAAACACAATTTTGCTGTAGATGATCTCAAAAGTCATTTCTAATCAATAAAAGGAGTTCATATTTATCTGACTGCTTGTACAATTTTTTATCTAAAAGTAGCCAGGTGCAGTAATATGGAAATCTAAGGATACTACTCACTGTGTTTTTGCATCAAGAAGCAATTTGATATTGATATTAATATTGAATGATACTGAATCAAATTTAATCATTTATTCAGATAATCATAATTGAATTGAACCTTGAGACTAGTGAAGATGCACAGACCTGCTTTTTGCTCTCTGCAAGCACATGATCTTCAGTGATTTTTTGTCTCTTTCCTTTGTACTTTGAAACCCACATCAAACAGAAGGGAATTTGGTTATAGGAGCTTTTTTTAATAGTTTGTCCCAGACTTGATATTGAACTAGATACATTTGGTAATTCAACCTTTGCTTGGATTATTTTAAAGCTATTTTAAAACACTTGTACACAGAGTTGGATAAAATATAAATACGGCGATATAGTTTAGGTAGATATAATGTTTTGGCATGTGCAATCCAATTATTGTCCACTACCTCCAAACCTCAGTATTTACATTGAAACGATTCAGCACTTCAATCAGATTTCTCTGTTGATTTGACCTGTCTTTGTGGTGCTCCACTGCTCCAGGTGGAGGCACCTAACCAAGGAATAAACGTGTCTGACCAGGACATTAGTTGAGTTTTTGGTTTGAGTAAACCCCAGAGATTCGTAAGAAGTGATTGTACCATAAAATTACAAAAAATGCCCCAAGAACAACATGAGTAGGGCAGGGAGGGGGAGGAATAAGACAATGATGTTTTTGATTTTTGATCATAATGTCATAACCCATCTGGCACAGATTTACAACAAGGTAGGTGTGAAACAACGTAATGCCTCTATTTAGGACACCAATGTATTTTGTATCAACCTTGTTTAAAAAAATACATGACTAATCATGAGTCACCTTGCTCTTAAAAAGATGGCTGGTGTAGGTGATGGTGGTGGAGAGAAGTCCTCTACAACTGAGTGCAGGCTTTCCTCTATATCCTATATCATATTGACAGCTGCTATCCTTTTCACCCCATCTTAATATTGTTTTACGAAAACATGTTTATTTGCTATTTAAGGCTAACAAACGACACTACCCATAATTTTAGTGTGTCAAGGTGACATCTGTAGTTGTTTGAGCCCACTGTCACCCACATAGCTTGGCCATACTGCAGATAACAGTCATGGAAAAGGTAGCTGTTCTTTGTTACCTCCACCAAGGGGGTTATGTTTTTACTGGCGTTTGTCTGTCTGTCTGTTTGTCTGTTTGTTTGTTTGTGTTCAAAATAACTTGAAAAGTTCTGAACGGATTTGGATGAAATTTTCAGGAATTGTTGGAAATGGGATATGGAAGAACTGATTAAATTTTGGGACTGATCTGGATCACCTTGGCCAAGGTCTGCGCTCTCTAAGTGCTTTTCTAGTTTAGCTCTGTGGTTATGGTGTCTCCAGAGATTAGCGAGTAGTAACATTCATTTACGGTAGCTGATAAAACATTAAGAATATCACTGATGAACAACAAATGTTGGTGCTGGCAATATTTGAGCAAGGCCAGAGTCAATTTTACCCTGTATAGAAAATGAATGAATGAATTAATAAAACATGGTATTTTTATTTCAGCTGCATTGCTAGCACTTTATAGATGTTACACGGTTAAGAGTAACTTAAAAAGAGTGAAACAAAAACACTTTGTGGTGTGTACCCATATAGACACCAAGAAAGAGTTCATTTCAACTCTGATAGTGTTAATTTGTCTATGCAGATTTTGTTGGGTATTGATGTAATTTAAAACAGCTGTTCACCTCGACAAAATGCATATATTATTTCCACTAAAAAATTCTTAAAACACCAAATACTGCCAGAATTAAAATGTTTTCTTAGTGTAGGTAGGTTTTTTTTTTGTGGTGATTTTCAAAGTTAAAGTAAAAAATGTTGATCATATTTTCACCACAATGCATTAAAATAGGCTCTTCCAACACAAATGATTTAATGCAACTATTTTCAATGTATTTTGTGGATAAAGAAATTGATTGAGAAGATGTCTAACGGCAATAGTTGCTTTCATAAGGGATTTTTCATGCTGATTTGTTGGTTGGTGAACAAAACAAAAAGCAAATAAATGGTCGATTCTCACCGAACTTTTCCTGGTTAAATAAGGGTCAAAGTATGTTAAAGTTTGTACAAATGAAATTCAGACTGTTGCTCTCCCTTTCCCTGTCCTTCCTGTGGACTAGCAAAAGTGCTTTAACTCAAGGAAACAAGAATCATTTACCTTTTTCTGATCAGGTTATTCTATTCTGTATTCAGTGACAAGCTGTGGACCAATAGCCCCATTTCTGAAAGCCCAAATCAACAACCAGACAGACTGAGACTACAATTAAGGTTTAACACCTGTGAGCTGACAGTTGCTTTTCTTTTGTTCTGGATTCTTAGCTACTTCTCATTTTCTTTGTATCACTGCCGTAAAACATTCAGGATTCCCCCAAAGAAACTACGAATACAACCTTTCATCCACAAATGTGCCCTTATAGCCGACCTAGCTGCCCAGTTGTATTCGGTCCAGAATAGGTTGAAGCTGACACTTTCCCAGTGCCCTTCTTTCATCGCCCTTATAATGGTGAGAGGGGGCTGAGGGCAGGACAGGGACCCAAGGTTAGCGAACAAGGCATATCTAGTTTCTGTTGTGTAACGGCAATACCTCCAGGCTTCCTGTGCACATGTTCTGTGTAATGCTCATGTCCTGGTGATTGGGTGGGCCATTAGAGGACATGGGGCAAGTGAAACTCTACCTGATTCATACTTCCTCCCGCTGCTGCTGCTGCAAGTTTGAGCTGGACTTCAAAGTTGTCCTACAGAACAGGTTGATGAAGGATTTAAACTCTGCTGCTTTGTTTGGCAGAGAACTGAAGCTGACTTGGACCTTTTCTTCTCGCATTATTTCTCACTGAACTGTAGTTTAAGGTCACTCATTCGGCACCTCGCTTAAAAAAACACACAGGCATGATGCAGCAGAATGTGACCCTGTGTCCTGACACCTCTCTTATTCACTGCCCACACCCCTTCCTCCAACCCGCTTTGCTCCCTCTAAAGGGCAGGGTCATGGCACACTAATCTCTCCCATACCCGCGTTACCCTCCTGACCACCCCACCCTAACCCCACCTCGCTTCTCCGTGTTTGCTTTGGCACTTCTCAGGACATCCGTCACAGCACCTGCCACTGCGGCCCGCAGCTTGCCTTCACCCGTACCCCCTCAGGCGTGCTAAAGGGTGAGCCACGTGTCCTCTGCACCCTCTAAATGGGTGACAATACCACTGTCCTCGCCCGTCTGGATTAAGCACCGGTACAAATCTGCAATCCATGCGCTGGTGGTTGCTCCAAGGGTAGGGGGGTGTAGAAGGCATTTGAAAAGGGGGGAAACAGGTGTGTTGTTTTTTCTTAGCTGTCCTCTAGGCCTGGGAACAAATGCATGCCTCTGTGTCCCAGCAAAGGATACATGCTAACATCCTGGTCATCGTCAAGGCTGAAACAAATCGGAATACTGTAGCTTTTCATAGAACGACCCATATTTGCTAGGACAATGATTTTTTGAATGCTCAAACAGCCATTGATATATGAAAAGATGAAGATTTGGGGTCAACAATCTGATTTCAAGATGTATTTTTCAACTATTTTTTCCCGACCCATGCTTATATTGCTGAGCTACTGCCTGGAAAAGTGAAGAGTGTCAGGAAGACATCTGAAAGCTGTATTGGTTTGGTGACTGAAGAGTTGTTGACAACATGGCTCAGAGCAGTGCTGATCTGACCATTTACCATATAGTAACCAGTCAACACATGAGGAAGGGGGGCTTGAAATGACATGAGCTCCACCAAACAGACTGAGAATACAGGCGGACCAGAGCACTCAAATGACTACAGGGTTTTTTGAACATGAGCGATTGTGAACATACACTGGCAGTTAAGGCAAAACATGGGATCTTTAAAAGCTCAATGGAGGAGAAGTGAGATCAGTGAGTGCTGTGCTGTTCCAAAAGTTAAGCTGTTTGATGTTCAGGGTGTTTCCTGTTTAAGCCACTGAGTGTTGAAAATGATGCATACATAGGTTTTCTATGGAGTATGATCACCAGCAGTGCAAAAAACAGTGGGTGTGGACATTATACATGGACAAATACATCAGCGCTTACTTAAAAACGAGCAGAAAGCAACGCATAACTGACAGTTTCCAATGTGTGTTGTTATCAAGCTAACTTGCTCAGATGTACAAACTGATCCATCTTTTAGAGTTTTTGTTTTAAAAACTGTCAATGAATTACAGAGACAAATGTCTTTAATAAAATGTCCAAAAAGACAATTCCAAGCCAAGACACTATCTGCCATTGTTGCTTATTTTTTTTTTTGAATTAAACACTGTTTAGCAAAAACAGCACCCCACAAGGTGTACTCACAAACAGCAAACCACTATTTTCATTGTACTGATTAATTACATGCAGTGACGAAGGAAATCAATCAGATATGTCCTTCCTGGTTTGCTCTTCAAGCTGCAACAGAAAGCTTTGTGTGTAGATTATGGCTCAAACCCAGTGTACATCCCATTTAACTCTGTTTGGAGCTCAATACTGAAACTATTAAGCCCACCTGTGATAATGATCCTTTGGAATTATATCAATTTTGACCATGGTTTCGTTAGCTTCTGTATGTCACATAGAAGCATCAGCATCTCTTTCAGTCTGTTACATACTCATTTTAAAACTGAAACGTGCTTTAATGTGGATTTCATATTAGAAAATGGCTTCATATTTGAGGCAGTTGAGAGCCTGTAGGGGCCTCCTCTGCTTTGTGTCTTGGTAAAAAGTCACCTTAAACATGGGTTGAACTCAGCACACAGACCAGTCAAGATGACTGGCACCCCTTGACACCTGCATCAAGGCCTCTTTGTGTAGGTGCCCATATGTGGAGTGCAGCAGTCTTGCATTAGCCACAACTAGGCCAGACCTGAAACGGAGAAGAGCTGCTTTTGTCCTCTGGGGTCTGTAATGGACCGATAGCATCATGCTGACCTCCCTCCTTCTCCACCTGCTTCTTTTCCTCTCTTTAGTCTGCTGGCTGTTAAAGGCCCCATTTAGGGGTTTGTGATACTCTCAACCTTTGGCTATCAGCGAGTGAGATGCCGGGGAGAGGTGCAGATAGTGTGTGCTGATAGATGAGGTAAGGTAGTGGCGAGGATACACAGTAAGGTCTTGTTCTGTCGTTAACTGCGCTTACACCTTCTGTAACATTATATGCTTCACATTCAGCTTCACTGATACCAGCTCATAAATAAATCTTTCAGGGGACACAATGAAAATGACACACTGCAGGTGACATTTGAAGGTTTGTTGATGCGTATCAGTGCTGATGGCTTTACAATCCACATGGACTTCATAACATCACCAATTTGGAAGCAGGAGTCCCAATCGCCCTGATGTTGGACCTCCCATGAGGGTGATTAGGTCCCCAAACCCGGAACCACAGCCAACATCACTTTTTGATTATTTCCCAGTGTGAGAAGACCCCTGTTGTAGCAACTCAGAATGAATGGGACCGTATTTTTCTCTCCCCTCCCCGAGCCCATCTGACAATCCAATCTACCAGGCCAGCAGTAACATAATATCCTCCCCTCTGATAGGGGCTTTCTCCCACTTTTCTTTCTTTCCTCCCTGCCCCTTTTCTTCTCCATTTTTTCTCTCCTTGTTGTTGTGGCAAGGACCTGCAGAGAGGGGCGAAGGTTGGCAGGGCAGGTGTCTGATTTTCATTAGAATTGCAAATAAGAGTGAGTGGATGCCCGATCTGATAAGAGGGAGAGGGGAGAATAATGGGGGAGAAAGGGGGAAAAGGATGATGTTTGGGTCTGACTGGTCTGCCTTTGATCCCTTTAGGGTGCAGTCAAGGCTCATCTAACGCCTCGCCATAACCAGGGGACAGGACCTCTTAATGAACTCATCCTTTCTCATTCCTAATGTCCATCTCTCGGATTCTAGTGGCGTGTTGCAACAGATATGTATCAGTTCTGTCTGAAGTTTGGAAACAAAACCAGAATTTTGTAATTTGCTGCCTTAAACGACTGATTCCCCCAGGCCTCCAAGCAGATCTAACACAGTAACATCCTGCCACTGTTTCATTAGTATTCTAAGACCACCCGTTTAGAGTGGCAAACCCAATGAAGAACACAGACTGTACAAAGAACATAGAGATGTTGATAATGGTACAGAAGCACCCATAAGTGACCACAAGGTAGACCAGTCAACCAGTATAAACAGACTGGTCCCATTTAGAGGAGGGAGCCTTGAAGTGACAGGAGCTCCAGCATAGCATATCAGGCAGAGTGAGAAGAGAGGCGGATCAGGGATATTCAGTCTGTGAAAGCTGGCTGTTTTTTTTCATTACATAACATGAGGGGTTGTAAAGTCTAACAGTCATTAAATGTAATATATGAACCTGAGTTAAGACAAAAGATCAGCACTGTAAAATAGAGCACAGTGTGTACACAGCAAGTTATATATATATATATATATATATATATATGTATGTATATATATATATACATATATAAATAGTCTTAGTGCCATGGGAGGGAGCTTAATCTTTAATTTGACACTGTTAAATTTTTTTTTTTAATGAATAAAGAAACAATGCATCAAAATCAATGTTGCCAATCACTGACCCATCTCAATGAAAGACAGCAACCAAACATATTGGCCTTTAAAGGGTAAAAATCCCAAAAATATAATTTATACTTCTTTAATATCGTCATCAACTTTCATTTCAAGTGAAAAAAACTGATACATGTAATATTTTTACAGCAGATTTTTTGGGGCACTGGCATTTTTTGCCTCTAGTACCATGAGAGGGAGTTTTTATATTTAACCTAACACTGCAAAAAAAAAAAAAAAAAAAAATTGGAATAATTTTACATCAGTGTTGCTGACAATAACTGAACCATCTCAGGGCCTAATAATAAAAATAATAATAGGATATATTCCCAGTAAACATATTTTGGCACGCAAAGGAACTTCCTTTCCAACTATGATACCCGCACAGTGTAAAACACTCTTCCAGAATTGGTGTATCTTCGGGCACTCCCATAAGCAATGAATTAATGTACCTTTTATGTCCCTACATTTCACACAAATATCAGGTACAGTAGGGTATATGTGGTTCAGCCTGAAAGGAGTAAGGTAGGTACGTATCAGCCACTTATATTGTAGCATCTTAAATTTAGTATTAACAGACAGGGTCTGAGTTTTAAAACAAGCCCTTTCCCAGTCAGCTTCCTGAATGTCCTCCTCTATATCAGTTATCCATGCTTCCATTTTTTTTGGAAGATGACTCTTTGGAATGTGTTAACATTAACTTATAGAACAACGAAAATTGTCCTTTGCCATTCATGTGGGATAGAGTTGACTGCTCAATTTTAGATAATGAAGGTACAGAATAATAATAATAATAATAATAATAATAATAATAATAATCAGATGTTAATTGAAAAGTAATTTATGGAAATCATTTATTTATATATTTTTTTTCTCAATAAAGTGAGTGAAAATCCAGAAAAATTAATCAATATTTGTATGAATAATTCAGGCTGAAGTAGTTTTAAAGGACTGGGTTAATAAAATTGGAAGGAAAAAATGATAGATATTACTTTACAGCAGTTATTTGTGACATTTTTTGTCACTGGGGATAAACGAGTCACTTTGTTTTAAGAGCTAAACTCTTAAGAGCTAAATAGTAGGTATGCAAATTGCTGTTTTTTTTTTTGTCAATATCCAATATACCGAAATTTCCAAACATAATTATTGCAGATACCTATACCAATGCTGATATTTTTCAAGAGCAGAGAGTCTTCTAGGTTACATAAAATTGACTTGTTGCTTTTAATGTGCAAGTCTATTTGTGTAAGGAACATACCGGTATGTAAAATAAGAAAACAAGATTTAACTCTTTTGCTTTTGCTTTTTAAATGTACCCATGGATTAATTATGAGATAAAGAAATATAGTACATTAGTGTATTTTGACCATATTACTACTGATATATGGGATACTGTGGACGATATGTATGGCAAAATTTCAACATCCACTGATACCGATTTTAAAATGTTTTAGGCCAACATCTGCCAATATCCATATTGCACTGGTAATATTGTGCATCTCTATTATATATCATATAAATACAGCAATACTTACAATGATGCTCTCAGGATAGTTCTCAAATTGCCAAGACGGGCAAGTGCGAGTGAGTTGTTTGTTACTTGTAATGTCCCCACTTCTCATGCTGTGCTCAGAAATGTAATGTGACAATTTATGTGCCAATTAACTGCTTCAGAAAAATGAAATTTTGATGTCACTGACTCAACCGTCATTAAGTGATACTCAATATTTCTCGTGTTACTGGAAACACTGGAGCAAATGTCTCTTTGTATTTTAATCATTTTATTTTATTACAAATATTTATATTTTATACTGTAATGATATGGATTTTAGGTCTGGAATAAAGTGTCTATCTATCTATCTATCTATCTACCTAGTAATAGATTTCATGGAGTGATTTCAAAAGTCCATCTGCCAATGTTTCACACCTCATCACAGCTACATATCACTTCAAAGATAATTAACTGGTGGACATCATACTGAATTACAGTGACTATTAGCACTTTAGCTACACTGAAGTGAACAGTAAAAAGGATATGAGCCACACACACACTTTAACACACACATACAGGAACAGATCAAGACCAGCTGTGCCTCAAAGTTGTCAAAGCCAACAGCTGGAGTTTCCAGTTCTCCCTTCTCACTGAAATGTCACACCACATCTCTGGCACTGAAACCCAAATTAACAAAAAGGATTTGCTCAGCAGTCTGGGTTTTTGGAGGGAACAAGCAAACATAAGGGCATGTGGAAAATTACAAAATTCTTCAACCAATTCAAATATGCAGGAAAAATATCATGTTGTTATAACATTGTTTTTTGAAGCTTATTTTTGACCCATTAAACTTTCCTCTGGCATGGGCACACCTTGCATGTGCTCCTGTCAGCCATCAAACAATCCCTGGGGGTGAAGTGTTGAAAATCATCAATTCCACTGGGCTTGCTGCCGTGGTTTGAAGGCTTGCAGTGACAAGATTGGCTGGCTGCTGCAATCCCAACATGCACCTGGACGTGTTTGTGAAAGGACAGGACAGGCCGGAACGAAGAAACAGCTATGTCAATACTGCCAAAATGGGAGAAAACAAACAGTTCTGGTTTCAGGACCATTTGAGTTATTTTTCCCCGAATAGCTTTCCCTCTCTAAAATCCACAGTAGTATGCAGACTATGAAGCCAGGAATAACTTCTCTCTAACAAATATTTGAGCATTTTTGTTTGCATTCCTCATTTCTATTAAAGAAATGGAAATGGTTTTTTAAAGATTCCTTTGCATTAACAGTTGTTTTGAGAGCCTCATGCATAGGCAATCTGGCCAAAGCGTTAAACTCAGCACCATCCTGGATCAAGTTTACAGTTCTTCCTGGTTTAATAAAGTAGATTCTCTACCCCAGATGGACATGGCTGCGGAGCACCTGGCCCTTCCTCGCTGCTCCCAACGGGCTCTGTGTTCTCACGACAGCGTGCCGGTCCGCAGCACCTGTCGGCCCGACTTCGAGGCAGCAGATGTTCCAGCTACATTCTGTCCAAAAAGGCTTGACTATTGATTTGGAGGAAATCCCTGCCAGAATCCATCATAATGTTTGCTTTGAATGAGGGGGAAAGTACCCCGCTCCGATTTGTGCTGCTCTTTAACGGGAGAGGAAACAGGCGCCCAAAGGCTGTTTCCTATTTGTCATAAGGCATAAAAACTGTGAGGAGGCAGACATACAGATGCATATGAACATGTGCTTTTACAAACACCTCCTGATCTGTCTCTGTCATTTTTCATTCATATCAGCTGTTTTTCTCAATCTGTAACCTGTCTTGGCGAATAAACCAAGCTCTCCTGTCTCTTACAATAGAAATACAGGCATACTGACCTCCTGCTCTCTTGTAGACCACCACAACATCACTCACTTCAGTGGATATCGATGGCACTGGTGTTATTTCAAACAGACTAAATGTTTTCTGTTAACATTCATTTTGAAACATTCAAAGAGTTAAAATGCATTTGACACTGTTAAAAAATGGAATACAACTATTTAAAGCTAACAATAAAAAGTTAAATACTGAAGTCAATTTTGCTGTAAAAAATATATCAACAAGTTACTGAACAAAATCGTTAAACACCAACAGGAAGCAGAGGACATCATGCTACTTTATTGTGCGCCAGAGTCATAGTTATAAAGCTTTATATATGTTTATCATTTCTTACAGCTTTATGCACAATATTACTCACTAAAAGTGTGTTTTTGACTCATTATTTACAATAAATTATCATGACTTATGAATACTTTTAAAAGCATCATAAACCACTCAAGTGCTTGTAACAACGATTACATAGCAAGTGTGTTATAATAATTTATAACAGCGGTTGTCAAAATGACTGATGTGCCTTTAGGTAAGTCCCAATGTGCCTTTAAATCTTTTTGTTAGCAAATTAAAGGCCTAGAAGGAGGATGAAGCAGGCTGTAGATGTGACTCTGAATTGATTGGTTGTTATGTATGTGTCTGTGTCTGTATTTGTTCAATGTCTGTAACTTTGTAAATGTGCTGCTGCCTGTCTTGGCCAGGACACTTGCAAATGAGATTTTAAATCTCAATGACGTTCTGGTTAAGTAATGTTTGAATAAAATAAAATAAAATTTAACTATTAAAATCCCTGAAATTCACATAGCCCATGACCCTCATTTTCAGTGGTGTCGAAGTAAACAAAGAAGAAAACTACAATTTAAAATAACACACACATTCAGAAAAAAACTTTAAAATAGACAAACAATTATCAAAGCATACGGGGAGTAAAAAAAACATTTCTACACGCAACAACAGTTTAAATGACTCCTTACAGTGACTTATAATGACATTGCAACGCAGTATAACAGTGTTTAAAATGTGTTTTAAATGTTTATTATCTATTTTAACAGTAAATTCTCAATATACTTTAATCTTTGTGAATGCAGGCAGAGACCAACCAATACAATTTATTGTCACCCTTAAATCATTACAAAATGATTTACAGTGCATCTGTTTTTTTTGCTAAAAGGCATTACAAATACTTACAATTTCTATAGCTATAAACAAGTATGTTTATAACACATTATATACCCTGGCATTATAATGAACTATGTTTGCTATTATAAATCATTATAAATGATCACAAGTGCCTATAACTATGTGACAAAGCCTTTAACTTTGAACAGGGATGACCATAACCATGGTCATGCCTGTTTGACCAAGAAATGACCATGTATGTGGACAATTCAACTATACATACAGCGGCAGTAAATACTAAAGATTAATAATTAAGTTCCTTGGTGCAGGAAAAACTACATCTGAAGTCTGAAGGGTTTGAAGAAAATAGACTTGTGCTTAAGATACAATATCTTTGACAAAAGGTATAGTCTTTGGGTCTAGTTTTGAAAGGAATTAAAGTTTCAGTTTCACTGAACAACAAAGTACTGGAACAAGCCAATAACATTGAACCTCCAGGTTTGTCTTGGACCACGTACACTTGTTGTAACTAAATGGGAAGAGCTATATCTGTAGTTAAAAGAAATGCTTATTTCCTAAATGATAATTCTATGGTACTTGTAACTCAGTGTTAGGTTCTTTCTCACCTTGACTAATGCTCTATGATCTGGCCGTGTGTTGCCATCAAATATTTTCACAAGTTACAGCTTAGAGCTGCCTGTTCTCTGATGCCTCTCCAGAGCTAACACAGATGGCATACATTATAAACTTCAGTGGCTAAAGGTTGAGGATAGATTTAATTATAATGTACTGTCTTTTCCCTTTTAAAATCAATTTATCAACCAAACCAGGAGTCTGCATTTCAAGCTTGTTCATGTTAAAGACGTTCATTGTTGTGATACAAGGCAGGTAAGAAATGGTCTCTTCACCCTACCTTTGACTTAAACCAGTGGTGGACAAAGTACTCAACTCGATTACTTGAGTGAAAGTATAGATACTCCTGGTCAAATATTACTCAAATACAAGTAAAAGTTGTACTTTCTGTGTAATTAATGCAAGCATATTGTAAATAACAACATTTGTGTCATTCTGGAGTGTTTTCTTGCCGTTCCTTTGCTGTATTTTTGCCTTGTTTGCCATGTTTTTACCTAGTTCATCTTTATGTCATTGTCTTCTTCATCATAGTTCATGTTTTATGGATTTCATGAATAGTTAATTAATATAATAATATAAATAAATAATAATAATGAAAATAATAAAATAATTTATATATATCTATATCTATCTATCTATATATATATATATATATATATATATAAAATAGGCTGTGGTTTGGTTTTGTGTTGCACATGCTCATTTAGAATTGTTTATAAAGAGGAACCTGTTGAGAGTTCTAATCTGTTTTTTTCATTTCTTGTAATTACACACTGTATTAAGCATTTACAACTTAATAATGAAAAATACTTGATAGATTGTTTTATTTTTACTTGAAAAAAAGCGCAAAATAATTTACTCAAAGGGCATTTTCTGACACATTTATTGACAAAAAGACCAGGCGGCCATTTAAATTCATAAAAGTAAAAGGGTTAATATTTATAATGAAGAGCTCCACTGGACCACTGGCATTATTCCAGTGTACCTGTCTACATATTGAGCATGCATGTCGCATGTGTCAAGACGCAACACATGCTGCTGAGGGTCCTCTTTTTGGGTTTTCAGAATATGGTTGCCCTATGGGGGCTCTGTATCTGCCATCATTACTGCCAAGATGAACCTTTATCTGAGCAACAACAGCTCAACGTTTACATGCCTGATCTGAGTAGTGCTTGCGCAAGGTACAGGTACGGCATCAATGCTTGAACAAATCACATGCAGATCGCATTTTAGAAGAGAAAAGAAATGTCATCCACTGACTTCAAAGCTGTACTTAAAAGTAACAAGTAGAAATGTTGTGGAGTTAAAAGTACAATATTTGTCTCTCAAATGTAGTGGAGTAAAAGTCATAAGTTTCCAAAAAATAAAAAAGAACTTAAGTAAAGTGCAGATTCTCAACAAAATGTACTTAAGTACAGTACTCAAGTAAATCTACTTTGTTACTGTCCACCCCTGTCTAAAATGTGTGTGTTATAAAAATCTGTTATGTACAGGTCAATATCAGAGTGGAATAAAATCACTGATTTTATTGGAAAATCAAGCACACTGTGCGTATTTAAAAAGGACTTAAAAGTCTTTTGTTTTCTGTTTTTTATTTCTTTTGTGTTATGTCATATAAGGTATATATTTTTTCAAAGTGTTGCATTTTAATATCATTGGCTAATATCCAGATAATGGATAAGTTTTGATTTTTAATATTACAAATTACAACAGAACACATAAAAAATGTTTGAGTCCGAATTCAAGTGATAATGAAATATTCATAACAATGAATGAACAAATATACCACATAACTTATAGATAGAATATTTATTATGGATTGATTGATTCTTTATATAATAAAACATAAGGTCTTATTTTAAACTGTTTTAACTAGGCTGTATTTTTATGTCAATTATGTATTTTGATGTTGCTTTGGACAAAGGGAGGGCTTGATGTAAAATGATTACCTTTACGAATGTATCATTGTGTCTAATTTTTAATGGATCATTAGTTTGTCATTTGTTTTAAATGTGTTATGGACCCCAGGAAGAGTAGCTGTGGTCAAGTCCCAAAGCTGAATGGGATCCTATAAACAATAAACTATGTTTATGCAGCATTACAACCACATTATAACACAGCATTGGATTGTGTGACAGTGAAGCTCAGTCCTTATGGCTTGGGCTGGTGACCTCAGGGTGGTCAGTTCAAGCTCAGATCCAAACATACTTGGAAGTTGGTTTAGTATCTCGCAGGGGACTTAGGGCTCTAATTTCCTGGCGCAACTCAGGGTGGCGCAGCCTGGCGCACCCCGCGCAGTGGTAATTTTGTCCGGCGCACCGCGTTGCGCAGCCAATTTGGCAATTTGGTAGACCGGCTGCGCCGAGATGGGTGTGACGGTGCACCAGGGGGAGTTGACGAAAGATTCAGCTTGGCGCAGTGACAATTTTGTGCCAAAAAACTGTGCGGAAGGTGCGCTGAAAGCCCGCCAGCTCCAACCTGGTCTATTCTCGGCGCAGACGAGGCGCACCCCGGGCAGTGGTAATTTGGCTGACAGGCGCGCTGTGCACACACGTCACCAAAACCTCACAGGCAGGTATCCAGAGTGTCAGGCACATTTCAATGCAATAAACAATCACAGCAACCACTATTTAATGTAACCGTCTGAACCAGCAAATACATTTGTATCTATATTAATTGTCCCGTCACATCTGATGTCAGATCAGAGACGTTTGTCATAACTAACGAGTTCACATCTCTCAGCCAACCACAAACACATCATCCGATACGGAGTATCCGGCTTCTTTCATCTCATGTAATCAAATAGAAAAGAAAAAAGAGAGAGACGCTCGCTGAATAAATGTAAGTCACTCGGTGTCTTAAGGATTTACCTGATTGCCCATATTTCTCTGTTTAAACCTTTCTTCGTAACGTGATCTAAAAAGATGGAGTACATTATTGCAAGGAGGATGAGGAGGAGATATTGGGGGGGGGGGATATTTTCACCTAAGGCGCTGCTATTTGGCGATGACAGACCAGGAATGCAGGTGGATCACAAGCATGATGAATGGATTAGCCTGCTGCTGTGTTTAAATGTAATTATCACTTCATTTTGTACTCATATTAATGAGACATGCAAAGGGGGTCCACATGGAACACGCACCGTGTCCTCTGATGCGCGGCCCCTGCGCTGCAGTTGCTGCAAAAGTGACAGCGGCTCTGACCATCTTCTCCACCGAGGTGAAATTGTCACTGCGCCTCGCCCGTGGCAGATTTAAAGGTGAGGAGAGGAGCTCATTTGATTGGTGAAGAATGGACTCGGCTGTGTTAAACCCACTCACGCCTTCTCTCCTCCCTCTCTACTACTTGGGCCGCTGGGAGAGACGGAGGCATGGGTGCGCCTCCCTGCGCCAGACTGCGCCGCATGAAACTTGCAAAATGCCCTGGACACACCCCGTTGGCGCGGTCTACGAAATTAGAGCCCTTAGACTTCATTGCAAGTTAACACTTATGAATGAAGTATTGTTAATGTCTCTGGTGGTACCGATGAATTGTCAGGAGTCATGAAGTGCCGACCCAGCAAGTGCGTCCAAACCTTAACTGATAACACATTATGATGCTTCATAAACATGCTTGTAACATATTTATAACATATTATAAAAGGGGACTTCATGGAAAGTGTTACTAAAAAAACTTGTACTTCTGTAGCCGATGACCACTGTCCAACAGATTACAGCAAGGAATACATTATTAGGAATATTCAATTAGCACTGACAACAAGTTCATACAAGTTAGTATTGTGTCCTTTTTTTGTTATGATTAGGGTTAAACAGTGTGATGTCAGGTGCAAAGTTCAGTGCCCTGAAAAGATGGTGTTTTCCTTCAAAGTGTCTTCATCACACAGGAGATATGGACTGCCAAGCTTGGTTACTGATGGATCTGAGTGTCCAAACAAACAAAGCAGATCTGACAGCCTTACAAGTGAATGACTTTAAGAGAGTAATGGCTGTGCACTGCACGTTATCTCCTTGCATACGCAGGTGAGAGAGGGAGGGAGAGAAAAGACAGAGAGATTAAGACAAGGGGAGTGAGTGACGGAATGAGTGAAAAGAGTAAAGAGAGCATGTGACAGGGCAGGCAAAAACAGGGAGGAAGGTGGGAAAGTGAGTGAGGGGTTGAAATGAACCATAGACATGAGGAGAGAAAGGATGGAAAAGTTTTTTCTATTATTGAAAGACAGAAAAAGAAACGAGGCCCCCTTCAAAAACACACTCACACAACCCACCCCTGCCTTAAACTCCCTCTCTTTTTTCATTATGACTGAAGTCCAAAACAAGGAACAGAAGAGCCTGTGCAGCTGCAAGCTCTCGTATACTGAAAAGACAATTACCAGCTTGAGGTTGCTGTGGCAATAGGTTGCTTTCTTCAAAGCCCTGCTACTTACCACAAGGTCCAATAATGTGAACAAAGACAAGGAAAGGCCACACAAAAGACCTTTGGCCACTGCCTTTCTCCTCCTTTTCCCAAAAATGATGCATTCTCCCTCAAGGACTTCAAACGTCCGACTTACAAAAACATTATTGAGTGTTTTGTGCATTTTGGGCCCACTGATTCAGGGGTGCAGAGGCCGAGGGCTCCTCCATCTCTTTCTCTCGTTATTGTGCTGCTTGTTTTTATGAATGGGGCATGAGAAGGGTCTGGCATGGGTGTGTGACATGTCCTGTGGACTGACACACTGTGTGAGAGTAGGTGGATGTTTGTAGGCAGTGTGTGTGTGCGTCCTCTGCATACAGACCCCATCTGTTTGGTGGCCGGACGCAGTCTGGGAAAGTGTGTGCAGGCGAAGAATTCACACACAGCACAAAGGTCCAATTATGAGCCCCCACTCAGAGAAGGAGCTGGGGAGGGGTGGATAAGAGGATAATAGGGGCTTGTCCATCTCAGAAGGGGGTATGATGGTTTCCTTGCCCCTCACCTCGGCCTCCTTCTCTCCTCCCTGCCTCACCACAAACAAATATGTGTCAACAGGAGCCCAGCACTGAGGAAATTCCTTTGGTGGAAAGCAGGCCCACTGTTAAGGTAGTTTTTTAGGAGAGCAACAGCTGCTGAGGAAAGTTTTGATTCAAAAACAAGACCCCACAAGTATTACATTGAGGTTTATATGAACTAGAATTACCACCAGAGACACAAGTCTTGGACAGTAAAGGCATAATGAATAGTCAAGAGGATGGGCTGGAGTAGTTTTTGTGGTAGAGTGATTGGTAGCAATCTTATTTCTTCAGGTTTAAAGGCACATGATTTGAAGTTGTAGTAACAATCAACATTGTGCCTCCAGAACACGTTGGGTTTATAATTGAGCCAGAGTGAATATTTGTGCAATGTTTAAAGAATGCAGCTCAAAGCAACCTCAAGATGTAACATTTACAAGCAAGGGATGAACATGCAACCAAATCACTATGGTATGCGGTTTTCAATATCCAAAATATAATGAGTTTATCCTTAAATCTGTGTTGACATTTGGGAATTCTCTTTAGAAAATCCCTTAAATTGATCTTTGGATATCTCTCTAACTTGCACAAGATAAACATGAGACTTAATGACCTGCATCTGCCCTAATGAACTTTTTGTTTTATTTAACCTTTATGGTCCCACTGAGAACAGAGCTAGGTGACATGACCAAGAATGAGACCCAAAACCTTCACTCTGACCTACACCTTCAAAATTTAACAAGTTCATTCCTAAGATAGAATGCACATTTTGAGGAAAGTCCCTTAGAGTTCCAAGGTCATGAGACTTAATGACTTTGACATCTGACCTATGAACCTGAAAACTTTAGGATCATTTTTTTCCTCATTTGACCTGATTTATCCAGATTAGTCTGACTAAGATCAGAGATGGGAGACCAGACCAGAGATGGGAGATCTATCCAAGAACGGCAGCAAAACACAACAAGACCACTAACAAATCACTCAAACTCATACAGACAATGTTGAATCGCAGGGTCAACTAATCCCCAGTCTTCCAGTCAGAGTTGGCATTTGTGCATATTTCAAAGAAAATCTCTCCCAGCCTTATAAAGACTAGGAGTGCACTGAACACAAACCTCTTCAAACACTTTTTCAACGTTGTCAAGTTATTTTCAAAAATGTGGGAAACTGCCCTATCTCGCACTGATAACAAACCCTTAAAAAAGTTCCTAGATCCACATAAGTGTAAGTACAATGTTTGAAGAAAACTCCATAAAGCTATTTCATGCTATAACATTTATAAGCAAGGGATGAACAACAGCACAATTACCTTGACCTTTGATTTAAAACATGAAGTAAATTCATCATTGAGTCAGGGTGATTATTTCACATTAGTCCCTCAAGGTTTTTGTTACGTATCAAGTTGACAAGCGAAGTTTTAACATGGAGAAATATGAACTAGACCATTGATTTATTACCTCATATCTAAAAGGCCTATATTTCATTCAGAGTGGATATTTGTGCAGAGTTAGAGGAAAATCATTGAATGCATTTTTATAGAAATTGCATTAAATGAGCAAGGATGAACATTGTGCTCAATTACTTTGCCAATATAAATCTGATCATTTAATCTTTGAGTCAGAGTGAACATTTTTTGAAAAGTTAGGCAAAACATCCCCTTAAACGGTAAAGGAAATAACTTGTTTACAGGAAAGGGATGAACATGAGACCCAGTGACTTTGACCTTTAGTCTTTGGCTATATTAAATTAGTTTACCTTCAAGTCAGAGTGGACTTTGGTGCATCAGAGAAAATCTCACTAAGCAGCCCCGTGCCATTATATTTACAAGTAAGACCATGAGGCCCAGCAACCTTGACCTTCCATCTATTAAGATTAATTAAATTGAAATGAGTTCATCCTTGAGTAAGAGCAGATATTTGAGCATAGATTGAAGGACATCCTTTGAAGACCTCTTGAGTTATCACATTCACAAGTATGGGAGGCTCTTGAGGCACTTTTTTGGTATACAATCTAAAAAACCTATTCAGTTTTTCTTTGAGTCAGGGTGGACATATATGCACATTTTGGGTGAAATCCCTCTCATCATTTTCGAAACAGCATGGTCATGCAGAAGATTGACAACAGGTAATGCAACATTGACCTTTGTCTACCAGACTCTTTAAAGTTCACCATGTTGTCAAAGTGGTAGAAAATCTCTCAGTAAGCTCCATATTGCGATCACAAAGACGAGATGAACATAAGACAAAATGATCTTGATCTTTTACCTTCAGCCTTCAAAATATATTTAGTTTCATCTTGAGTCAATGTGGACATTGGAACAATGTTTTAAGAAATTCTCTGTCAGCTTTGTAGAGCAATCGTATCCATAAGAATGGCTGGGATGAACATTTGTCCAATGCAAAGGCTTAAAATCAATAAATTGACCTTACTTAACTTCATCAAATAGGTTTAATCGGGTTCACATTCATTTTTCCAGCTTATATTGTGTCTCAACACTTGCCTGATATGATTTTTTTTAGGAGCATTGGGCCTCTGTCTTCTTTTCGCCTTCACCTCTGGCCTGTCTTTACATTAAAACAGCTGATTAGATTAGCTTGGATGCAAAGAAAGTGACAGTAACTCTTACAACGTCACCTCTCAAGCCCCCTCTGGTGCCCGCTAAACTTTGATTCCTTATCTTCAACTTCACCTAAACACTTCCGGCTAATTGCTTTTTGATGCAGGATCATGTTTGGTCTGTTTTATCTCAACAAAATGTCTCTGTGTCAACACAGCACTGTGGCTGTTATGAGTCGAGATGGCCTTTGATGGTTAGGGTCTTATTTAAAACAACCAGGAGAAGCTGGGAATTCTTTTAATATGCTATCAGTGGAGAGTTGTGAGTACGAGTACAGAACTTGACACTTGTAGCGTGGTTCTTCGCTAGGACAAAGTAAACAGACAAGGGGACATGAACAAGTTAAGAATTACAAAGGCTGAGCCATGGATTATTTGAAGAAATTGTTCCTATTGAATGTTTATGGTGTCAAAGAATAATAAAACATGAAGAGGACCATTACTTGTCAAACAGTAACATTTACATACTCTATAAGAATTTGTTTCAAATAAAATGATCTGATTTCCTTAAAGGATAGATTATGTTTTACCATTTTGACTCTGGTGGTTTTTTGATGCCTACTTTGTTGCCATTATTAAGAAAAGCAATAAAAAAATCATTTTCAGTGAGAAAACTGGTGGGATTAGATTGGACTGATAAACCTCCAGTATTTGTTCAGTACAACCAGAAACCGGGAATTTTTTTAGTGTGCATGCTCTAAATGTAATGCATTTAATTCTGCGTGGAAGATATCAATGATAATAGCAAAATCTGGTTCAAACACAAGAGGACACATAACTAAATCATAATTTCAAATATTGTACCAAAAATACCCAAATTTGGTAAATAACATTTTTTAGAAGGTTAAGAATTGTAGTTTGATGCTTTCTAACCCTCTTTTTTAAATAGACCCCCATGAAAAAAATCCTCATGAAAAAATACTGTATTATAATACTCTGTTTGGTTTTCTGGTTGTTTGTGTCTTTGATTGCCCCCATATTTAAGTCACATCTGTTGATTTGGAGCTGCACATCTGGAGCAATAGAGTTCAAAAGTGTAAGTATTTCTTCAAAATAAACACAATGCATCAGAATGGATATAGGTCTAGGTATTGTTGGGGCATTTTTGGCCTTTATTGACAATGGGGAGACAATGGATAGACTGGGAAAGGGGGAGAGAGCAGGGGAAGACACACACATAGTACCCTAGTAATAATCTTTCTTAGCAACTTTTAGTTGCATTTGAAAAGAAGGACCTATACTCATACTCCTAGTTATGTACCACCACTGTTTATTTCTTAATATATGATTATGATCCACTTTTTTGTCACTTTTGCATGAATAATATTATATACTATTTTGCTCTGTTAGTCCATGCAGACGAGCCTGTCACTGAGTACATCCAGGCTCTTTGTGTCATGGGGAACTACATTCAGTATCTCCTGCAGTGCATGCTGTTCTTTGTTGTATGTAAAAATATGCATTCATGCATCATAGGCCATGCGTGACATCGAGGAGCATATGTCAGTACAAGGCCTCTTGTACACACACACATGTGTATGGATGGGAATGAACAGATATACAGTTGTGCATGCTGTATGAATGTGAGTGTGTGATGGTGTGTGTTTGTGAGTGTGCATCTGACACTCAAGCATCAGCAGCTGGTGAGCTGCTCTCACACACCAGGTGCAACCTGTAGCTCTAGGCGCTGTGTCAGCACATAGCGTGGCAATATGACACTCTGCAGCACAAACACACACACATACACACAAACATTTACACACTCAAAGCATACGTGCACACAGGCGCACACATAGACGCAATGCTAGAAACTGTGAGCACTGACTTGGATGGAGAATGCAGCCGGTTTAAATATGAACTGCGTAAATCACTGATCGTATCACAGTGTTCAGTTTGATCTGTTAGGCTGTCCCGGGAGCTTTGTAGACCAAGAGAGAATGAGCGAGAGAGAGAGAGAGAGAGAGAGGTGTTATGTAGGCCCTGCAGTGTTCATGACTGATGTGATCGGGACACACAAGTGGTAAAGGCAGGCAATAAAAGGCATT
Organism: Cetoscarus ocellatus; assembly: GCA_037902135.1. Classification (NCBI taxonomy): domain Eukaryota; kingdom Metazoa; phylum Chordata; class Actinopteri; order Labriformes; family Labridae; genus Cetoscarus; species Cetoscarus ocellatus. Next base: position 2,732,802 of record JBAMNC010000572.1, read on the forward strand.
TGGTTGCCATCTGTCTCTGTGGCCCCAGTGTCAAACAGTTGGCTGTCAGACTCATGCCATAGACACACAACCAGGATAACCATTAGTCCATAAACAGGCGCCCTCCTATAGACAAATGGATAGGGATTTCTATGGTCACGTCTGTGGTGAGATGATGGCCATAAAGCTTTGACGTACAGCTGTTCATGTGAAATACATGATGGATGGAGATGGATTCAGGAAAAAAATGCCTTTAAGGAGGATTTGTTTATGTGTCAAAGAATAACTAGGTGACTTATGGAGGATCATGTAGGATAATGTGCTGAGGCCTGATCTTTCAGCAGGAGGGCAAGTCAAGGGATGTTAGCCACAGAGTTACTTGTGAATAAAAGAAATTTGGTTAGTTAAAACCAATAAAATTCTTGATTTGTCACACTCCTCATCTGTTGGCTAACACTGCCACTGCTAATAATTGGAACTCAAATGTTTGTAAAAGTAGTTTCAGTCTAAATTGGTTATAATTTTATCAAAGTTTTGAAAACAGTTTGAAACAGCTGAGGGTAAGTAACTTGAGACGAAAATATAACAAGTAATTTTCCAAACTAACCACAGCAGCTATTTAGCTATCATTCTCTTCATAGTTTATCAATTAAAAATTTGAGATCCAAAAATGGTGACTAAATCTGTTCATTTTTAGCATCTGGGCCCAACTGCAAGTCATTTTTGTGCATATGTGACATGCACAAAACTAAGGAAGCATGATGTTGGATTTAAAAAAAATATCTGATATGCCAACATTTCCAGACTTATATTTTGTCCGTACTGATATGGATACATTTCTGACTCACCCAAACATTATCCTGACATTTTCCTGCTGGCCTCATGATTTTTTTTTTGTTCCACTAATTTACCTGAAAAATTTAAGGGGCATCCTCCCATTTCTGACCTGCTCCTTCACACTTTTCTCTCACAGTGGAAACATTTCCCACAGTTTGCATGGCAGTCAAACCCAGGACAGGGAAAGACAGGTTGCATATTCTAATGCAGCTTCCCAGAGTAACACTAGGAAATTTTTGGGTTTTTTTCTGCAAGTGTGAATAGGGTTAGTCAGGGGATGGGCAATTTTGATGACCATAAGGGGCATGTTAAGCCTTTTTCACTGCTGAGGGCCACATTTTTACAAATTGTTGGACATCCTCAATGGGAAAAATTAATTAAGAATTGTCCTCCTAGACTCTCTGTAGATTTACAGAATTTGCCCTCATGAGCAGAGTGTATGAACGCAAACAGCAGGGTTTTTACCTATACTTATTTATGAAATGTCCCTGTTTGCACCATGTATTTCCCTTTTTCTACAAGTGTTAATGGTACCAAACAAACAAACTGCAGTAAACTTACCACTGCATGGGGAAAGGTGTAAACAGTGAAGTCAGAATTATTCTGGCTCAGTAACCCAGAAAAAATCTTAAGAGCTGTTTTGATGTATATAATTAGGAAAATGATACAACTCTTCTCTGGTGTTGCTTTGACTGACTGCAACTTCAAATTCTTTCCCTCCATTTTCCTCTCAAAGGCAGTGAGTGTTGTCTTGTTTACAGGTGTTTTGACATCCAGGCACTGTCATGGTGTCTGCTGTGTCCTTTACCTCTGTATGACCGCCCAACATGCACGTGTGGACAAGGCCTCAGCTCTTCCAAACTGCTGGTTAACAGTAAGTACTTTATTGAAGCTTGATAATCTGCAGAATTAATCTTTTTCTTATGAGGAAAACAGAGTGGGCGATAGGAGCAGTGCTGACAGACAGGCTGAGGACACGAACACCGCCAGCTCCAACATTTATCCCTTTGAACGGCAGACTTCCCAATGGTCTCCGGCTTCACATAAGCCCGTCGTCGGGATTTAGAGGTTATTACTTTGTGTTCCCTTCTTTGTCCAAGGGGTCATCCTTCTGAGCTGAGGTGAGATCAGGGTGAACACAAGACAAACACACTGCAGAGTTGTATTGTAGAGCAGAACTGATGTCAAAAACACAATTTTGTGTTGAAATGAGTGTATGATCTATATGTTTTGACAATTTTTATGTTGTAAATATATAGACAGAAATTATAATGTCTGCGGACACAGATAATCACCTCTTTAAGCTGTTATCTATCCGTACTGGTACTGTATCAACAATAATGTGCATCCCTATAAACTGGCAATATTATGTTTCTCAAACTTAAGAGGATTTGGATAGAAAACATTACTTACTGAATTAGAGCCGTGACAAATTGATCAGTTACTGGTGATCTCTATTATGGTTACAGCAAATCCTGATCTAAGCACCTATGGCTATATCCTAGGCTCGAGCTGGAGTTTTTGAAGTGAAGAATGATATGTATGATTATTGAATGTTCCTCCAGATATAGATTTTCATGCCCTGGCACCCAAAAAATTGTAAGCCATATTTGAAACTGCATACTACACCAAGCAGAGCATACTTATTTTGCCAAAATGTAGTTTGTATTACGTACAGTAGTATGCAGCATGCTAACATCTGTGAAATCTGCAGTATGCCAAAAATACCCACATGTCATGCTACTTTGGGAAAGCAGCACATATCCATCTCTACACCCTCAGCATTATTAGAATTATTATTAATACTGTTACATTTATGCAAGTCAAACCCAGTAAATTTACATTTTCGAGTCCTTACATGGATGTTATGCATTTTTCATGTACATTTTTGTTGGTAAATGTCATGAATGTCAAAAAAATCACTTGTAAGACTTCTTTTAGTCAACTGATGGACGTAGATTTAGTTGCATCAGCCATTAGCTGAGCTACCATTTACTTTTGTTTTTATGACCAGAAACAGCAATCAGCCAAACTGTTGCTTAAAATTATTTGAGCAATTAATAGAGGTATTATTATTTATATGTGTTTAATTAAGTGTTTGCATTGTAGAAGTAGGTGCCCTGACCTATGGCCCATTAGGTGGCAGTATTGCAACTTGTGCAACAGTTGCCACCACCCAGAAAATAAAAAGAAGAAGAGGAATCAGCTGGGCTGGGACTAGCATGCTACAAAATCACAGCTGTTTGGCAGTCACACTACATACATGTTTTTGAAACTGCATAATACATACAACTATTAGTATGCAGAATACAGTATATACTGCATACTGTATTTAGAAGTAGTATCTGGTGTGACTGCCAAACAGTTGCAGCATGCTATTCCTGGCCTAGCTGTTTCAGGGGCCAAATACTCTCTGAAGCTCTTGACTGCCACCTTGTGGGGTAAAGTTTGGCTCAGAGCAACTATTTCTGTAATATAAAAACTATATTAAATGCATGTACAAAGTGCTTATTTTTATTATGCAAATATAGCTATGTGGTTTTCCTCCTCAACCCAATAATTGAGCTGAGTTTTTTTTTTCTGATCATGAAAATAAAAGCAAACAGTAGCTTAGTTAATGTCTAGCGCTGCTAAATTAATGTCCATTAATGGACTAGAAGAAGTCTGATGAGTGTTTTGTTTGTTACATCCATGTAACTACTTACAAAACTTTAATTTACCAAATTAGACTCAATTTTGTAACAGAATAAATGCTAATGCTAATATTTCTAAGGATGGCTGTCCGTCATTTTTACCTCTGGTGCTCTGCATTGTGGTAACAGTTTGTGAAGTAGACTGTGCCGATGCATACTGCAAATTTTCCCAAAAGTCGTGTGACATCCTGATGTTTACGGCATACTTCAGATTTCAAAAGTGTTCACACACTACATTTTGGCAAAATCAGTTCATATTACAAGTATAGCATACGGTCTATAGTAAACAGCCTATGACTTAAGGACTCATCAGAACTCTAGAAGTTAAAGGTCAAGGTCATGGGTCATCATGTCAGTCTCTTGCTATCATGTTCATCAAGGAGCTAAGTTATCAGCACTCATGTTTATCCCTTGCTTTTAAAATGTCTACACACACTACAACAAAAACACCCCCTTCTCGACCCATCATTAAATTTTACTCTCCTTTCTCACATACATCTCACAGTGGCATAAAAGTGTGAGGCAGTAGCTCTGGTTTTTAAAAAATGAGGTTTGAATACTGAAGTACTTTTCAAAGTGAGTTGTCCAATAATTAAACTTTAGTAATAATTTGACTGAGCAACTTTTATTTGATTTTTTTTTTAGGCAAGTAATGAAGTTGTGTACTTTGTCCACCACTGATGGAAGATAAATCCTCGATGATGAACGCAGCGGTGTGGGATTATCTTCTCTTGGTCGAGATGATAGGAAAAATGGTAAAGTAGCTTGTGAGTAGCTCAGCCTTCCACCCCCCTCAGAGCGCCCCTGATTGTGATTCCTGTAGTGTTTGAGCGCTGAAGGTCATGGGTGACACCTGTTTTCCGTCTCATCTCCCAACATCAAGTTGAGTCACAGGGAGGGGTGGGGGGTCTCTACCCTCACCGCAGCCCAGCACAAAACCTCCTGTGTTCGCTTCCTGCCTCGGGCAAAATCAAAAAATAAAAGACGAATCAGTGAAAAGGGGATGAAACGCTCAAGTTTGTGTATCAGGGTGGGAAATTAATTTCCGAGGTGAAAGGAAAGGCATGCACGCTTTTGAAGGAAGAAAGAAGCCGCTCTGCTCTAAGCTATGTTTGAACAACTGAGTTTACTGCAGGCCACATAGGAACACTTGGGTCACGCTATTTTTCTCATTTTGTCATTCTAATAAGCAAAGGTGGACTAAATAGCATCAAGATAAGAATACATACTAAATGCATGTTCAATCTGACTTTGTGAATTTATGTTAATACTTTTACATGCCACTGTGTCTTACAGAAATTACCCAATGACATTTTACATAATGAATACACATTAGTAGACATTATAAAAAGCTACAGCACTACAGTGGCACTAGCAAGACAGGTCTGAGTATAAGGATATCAAACCATGTTTTTTTCTCTCCTTGCTACCCTGGGCCCTCTTCAGGGACCTGGTCCCCTGGTCAATTGCCCAATTGCTCGAATGCTCAGATGATTAATCCTGCTTCTAAGGAATTGGTAAGTATTAAAACTATGAATAAAGAAGATTTCACAGACCATTGTGCAACCTAAGTTTTAGGTGGGGTGGCCAGACTAGGCCACTGGCTTCTTCTTGAGGGATGGACTTATATGTGAAGTGATAGTTATGTCTCTCTTCCATTTAGTTCATTTTTGAAGCTGCAAGTCTAGAGATCTGTAAAATGTGAGTTTAGATGATGTAAGTAAAGTAGCTTTGTGGAATTTAAATCCATTAGGTCTTGACTTCACTCATAATTTGGGAAGATACATTTTAAGATTTCCTTAGGAGTACTCTGAATTCTTTGGGGCTTTAAAGAACAATGTAACTAATATATATTCATTTATGTTTTTGGAAAGACTGTTCGGGAGTATACAACTTAAGCAATAAGGTTGTCTTCTGTGTCCAGTATTTTATTTAAAAACAGTCCTGTAGTTCAAAGAGGGCCGACATGGACCAACATGTAGACACTGGAGAAAGTTTGCCCCCTTGTGGAACAACCGAGCACTTCATTCTTTGGTGAGTATGTAGACAGAAACTGTTTGCAATATCAAGCACAATATTGATCACTTGTGCAATGTAAAATCTGTTTGATATGACATGAATTTCCTCAGATAATCTTAAAACACCAACAATCAGTGATGTTGGCCAGGGGCTGTCTGTTTTTATTGGACCTCTCTGGTTTTAAAGTTTTACCTGTGTGTGCTGCCGCTTGACAGAGAGCCATCTGTTATCTGTTTTCATGGTCAGGAGCAGGTCCTTGTCTTTTACCATATGTTGCTGCAAGAACAAAATTAAATCAGTCATACACTAGATTTCATTAGAAGCACCCAGGGTGGACATAGTACGTAAATGTGGATACTCCTGGTCAAATACAGCCCTAATACAAATAAAAGCCTTTCTGTTTGATTACTGTTTAAGTTAAAGTAGTGATAAAGTACTTAAACTTTAACTGTGTAATTTCACAATGCATGGGTGCATTTAAGGGTGTATGGTTTAACATTATTAACACAAAATGTATAATTTTTCATTTCAAAATCCTCAAAAAAATGGACTAAAGCTTTGGCCACTGGCAGAAGCAGATAAGTTGGAGACTTCAAGGCCGAGTCCTTCAAAGAAGCCTTGAATTTTTTCTCTCATAATACATTTTCAACACGTAAAAGCCACACCATAAAAGAAGACGGTCTTCACACTGCAGTACTAACTAGAATGATCATCTGCGATCCTATGCCTCTGTGAGGTATAATAGTGAAGGACATTGAAGGTACAATGGTAACTATAGAAGGTCAAGGGTGTTTTTTGGCAGTGTGTTTTATAGAAATGCTATCATCAAAGGGGTCACTATTTGTCCCAAAGAGTATCCATCCTTCAGCAGGTGTAGACATCGGTGAAAGCCTTGAAGAAAAATCATCTTTGCTTTCTTAAGATATTGTGTTTAAAAGCAGAATATGAACTTAACCATTACTTTGGCTTTGACCTTTTGCCTAAAAAATGTGATGAGTTTATCCTTAAGTTGGCGAGTGTATTAGCACTAACTTTGAAGAATGATTTGAAACCCTCTTGAGATAAATGGCATGTAGATGTACATGAAAACCAACATGGACATACAGACATAACATAGTCATGCCCCCAGCCTGAGCTGTCACCAGAGCATGAGCATAATATTTTTTTTCTTTTCTATTTTTGTTGCCAAAAATTCAACATTAAGGAGGCCTCTGTTTTGCTAAACTCCATCTGTTTATTTCCATGAAATAGGTCAGACCTGCCTTAAGCCTTCAACATGCATTTCTTGCAGATTCTGTTGAGAGTTGGCCAAAAGAAGCTCCCTGAGAGCAATATCATGGTATTCAAGAGAAAAGAAAGACATAAACAGAGAGAAATCAGGCTTGTAAAAGTATTTGAACTTCTGTCTTTTCAGACAAGTGAGTAGATATAAAAATTGAGAAGTGGTTTCCATTTTAGAGCAACAAGTTTTACGCATCAATATCATCTGCCATTGTTCCCAATCAGTCCCTCACCAGTGCTGTCCACTTAGTTGTGAGTACTTCACAAAACTATGTATTACCTTTGTTTGAGGCAGCTAACACAAGTGGCAAATAAAAGGATTGAGAAATCCTGGCAAATAGGATCGAGATGTGGTCCACAGAGATGTATTCAAATCCACACACAATGACACCAACAGCACAAAGAGAAAAGTCTGAGTGTGATTTCAAACAAAGAAAACTGTGTTAATATGCGGAAACATTTGTTGATGCACCGCACCAACTCTCAGGAGTGCTATGTTGTTGACTTGCTGAAACAGGTAAGATTAAGGCCTCCTTTTTTCAAAGCAGAAACTCCACAGGGATCAAGAAGGGAATTGATACAGAAATAGACTTTGTAGGCAGAATTGATATTGGCACTGGTATCTATAGAATCTCAACCCTTTCCATCCCTAACCACAGATTTCCACTGGGCTTATGTCAGCTGCATCACCATCCAGCTACGGTTTGACTATTTGTCCTGTTGTCTGTTAACAACTACCGAATTCCACTTTCATAAGCAGCAGGGCCTGGCATCAGGGGGCCAAGAGACATGGAGGCCACCGTGCAGGATTAACAGCATTTGTGCATTCAAAACAATTAAATATGAGGTTAATACTTCCAGTTAAAGAGCCCACATCCTCCTTTTTTTGAGTTTTATATGCCCCTTTGTGTGTTTTAAGTGTCTCCTCTGCAAGTGTCTGGAGAATCTCTATGCATAAGACATCCTGACCTTTCCCTTTCCTGCACTATGTGGCCCCAGCAGCTGCCTGAAACAACTCATTCCCCCAGCCCCGAGTAGGACAGCCAGTGTGACGTCCTACCATTGTTTCATCATCAGTTTTAACCAATTGGCTCAGGTAGCAACAGAGCTATTGATGACATGGTGCCGAGCAGCATTGAACTTGCCAGTTACCACAGAGTTGACCTTTCATCTAATCAGAGCGGACCAGGCTTGCATGGGAACAGGAGCCCTGAAAGGCAGGGGCCCTAACAGAGCGACTTAGACATATAGGGATCTAATTTCGTAGACCAGGTGCTGGTGGGGCGCACCTGCCCTGCGCCGCACCAGCGGGGTGTGTCCAGGGCATTTTGCAAGTTTCGTGCACGGCGCAGGCAGGCGCAGGCAGGTGCAGGCAGGTGCACCCACGCCTCTGTCCTTCCCACTGGCACAAGTAGCAGAGAGAGAGGAGAGAAGGCGTGAGTGGGTTTAACACAGCAGAGTATGATCTTCACCAATCAAATGAACGCCTCTCCTCGCCTTTAAATGTGCCGCGGGTAAGGCGCAGTGACAATTTCACCTCGGTGGGGAAGAAGGTCAGAGCCGCTGTCACTTTTACAGCAACTGGGGGAGCGCAGAGGCCACAGGGCCGCGCATCGGAGGCCAAGATGTGCGTCACCGTATGGACCACCTCACGGGACAGATGTAATCTCTTCCTGTGTCATAAATAGGAGTACAAAATTAAGTGATAATTACATTTAAACACAGCAGCAGGCTAATCCATTCATCATGCTTGTGATCCACCTGCATTCCTGGTCTGTCATCGCCAAATAGCAGAACCTTTGGTGAAATATTCCCCCCAATATCTCCTCCTCATCCTCCTTGGAATAATGTTCTCTATCTTTTTAGATCACGTTAAGAATAAAGATTAAAACAGAAAAATATGGGCAATCACAGGTAAATCCTTAAGACACTGAGTTATTTATTTAGCGAACGTCTCTCTCTTTTTTCTTTTCTTTTGAATTTCATGAGATGAGAGAAGCTGGATACTCCGTATCAGATGATGTGGCTGTTTGTGGTTGGCTGAGAGATATGAACTCGTTAGTTTGTGTCACTCTTCCTGCTGCCGTCAGGTTGAGTTTCCATTATGACAAACGTTTCTGATCTGATCTCATTTTTAGAGCCCATAGAGTGTAGATCATGATCAGAGGTAGTCTGTTCATGAAAACTAGATGGTTTTATGAACATTAATGATTGTGAACATACCCTAGCAGTCATAAAAATGAATATGTGAGCCTGATTTAAGGCAAAATATGACCTCTATTTTTGAGGTCTTTGTGCTTCTACCCTGGATATGTAATATATACAGAAATAAATGCTCCTATTAATCTACTGTCTATGTGTTTGGAAAATGTGATGTTGGTAAACTTAACCTTTTCTTGTTATTGTTGATGTCCTGAGCTACAGCCTTTAGAAATCAGATAAAACTGCATCAGGAAAAGAACCTAGTAGTTTACAAGACACTTTACTGTAGTTTTTGAATCTGACAAACTGTGTTACTCAACCTGCTCCATGCTGAAGAGGATAGAAATAGAAACCCTGCGTATCTGCTGCAGTGCGCTCCAAAACGATGGAGCTGAGAGGGAGTAGGGACACAGCAATGCAGATTTGACTGCAATAGAAACCTATCACTTCTGCTGCTGTAACAGAGCGCAGCTTGAAGGAAGAACACATATCCAGTAGAATTAAGGATAATGTATGAGCATGACATATCTGGCATAAAATGGAGGTGTGTTTTTAGCTTTAGCTTAGTCTAGGCATTGGTGGGGGGCCCAATGTGATATCTTTCTATGGTACCATAGCTGCACCCCTGATCACTAGTGCAGAAGCCATTTTTTCCACCACTTAAAAATTGTGCTTAAATGAGTGTCATTTCTAAGTGTTTGCTTAAGTTCAACTACAAAGATTCATGAGTTACAAACAGTAAATATAGTAAATATACTTTGTCCTACTGTACACACAGATATTTCCCTGCTCATCCAGATCCGGTCTAGTGCCCTCAGAACAGATCTGGATTAGGGAAAAAACCTCTAAAGTGGAAAATCATCTGCTCCCAGTCTCTTTTATTAGCCCTCTGTTTCCCAGTTGACTTCTTTGCAGCTGAGGCGTGAAACTGCTCCAGGTTTAGTCCGGGCCTGGCCTATAAGTCTGCAAACACACCCCCGTGCTCTGCAGCTGCATCCTGATTCAAGGTACTGCTCCAGCTGCTTCTCCTCTCCCTCAACACCTCCACCTCCTCTTCTTCCTCCACATTTTCTCCTCTCTCTATAACTTCCCCGCCCCTCCCTCCATCCACATGCCAAACCACTTATATTTCAGGGGCGTTTAATGGTCTCTCTCACACTTGCCCTCTCTGCCGGCGAATGATTATATGGTTTTCAGAATGCACCTATGTGCATGCCATGTGCGGTATAAACAAGGAGATAAGCCATCTAATCTGCTATTATCTCATTTGCTTTTAGATGAAATATGTATTAAGCTATAAAGAAGCAAGTTATGAGATTAACACGAATGCATATGACAGTGTTGCTTTTGTCGTGTGTTGGAAAACAATAATTCAACACTAATTAACAATATCTATGCAGAGTATTAGGCAGTAAATGTGTTGAGGAAATCAGACAGCAGATGGCATCAGAGCACAGGACTTGTGTTGTGTTATGTTTCAGCTCATCTCAGACCACCTTCTGCTTTGTTCAGGTTGCTATCGGTAGACACATATTACTTGAATTTGTAGCGTATTCTGATTTGTGTCTGACAAGATCATTAAGTAAAAGAAGAGTGAACAAAAATAATTTTTTTTTCAGCGATCAGCTTAAAATTTGACCTACTAGCCAGGGACACAGTATGGGGAGGGGGACTTAGGATAAGTTACAAAGATATAACCTCCTATACAATGAGAAGGCATCTTAATGCAGAAACAGTTATGTTCAGATAACAACTCCATTGCTTAACTTAACCAATGAAATCTAAGTGTGGATGAACCTGAAGTTATATTTATTGTGAGACACTCACCAATGCCCTCTTGAATGTAAAAGAAAATCTGTGAATAATACAGCATTTAAAGTCTAATCTATTATATAACCATTCATTATATAAAACACCTGTCTTTTTTTATATGTTTTTTTTTTCATAGATGGGTGACAGGATGAATTTAAAAGAGCTGAAATCCTGAAAACGATCTAAAAGTTCTTAGTTTTGAGCAGAGCTGTATTGGTTTTAGTGACTAATGCAGAAAAAAAGTAGAAAAAATGGCTAAGAGGTCCTCAGAGTGTAGCATATTACAGAGATGCACAATGTTTAAGCCAAGAAAAGCCTTGTGCTGTCTTTGCTAATTCCTCTGATGTTTTTGATCAATATGTTAGAATATTAGAATGATTCAATTTCATTTAGCCGACACTTCTGTCCACAGAGACCAAGAACAACACAAGCAAGATCTAGACCGGAGGGAACAACATTAGTAAGTACAACAAACTGCTTTGAGTCCACGTGGACATAGGTGCCGCCATAATGCTTAAGGCAGAGCAATTGACAAAATACCTTATCAAGTCACTTCAGTATCATCATCACCATCATTATCATGTCCTCATATCACTGACATAGGCATCATATACTAAGTGCCAAGTTGTTCACATAGAGCTGGATCTAAAACCTTCTAACTCATTCTATCACTGAGTACTACAGAGGAGAAGAGTCAAACTAAGTGCATATGTGTTCCTGAAACAGCTGGGTCTTCAACTTTCTGTTAAACAAAGATAAAGACTCTGCAGATCAAATGGAGTTGGCTTTCCACCAGGCGTCTTTCTCTGGCAGAGCACAGAAGGTGAGAGGGAGTGCAGACCTGCATGAGGGATTCCAGGGAAACAGGGGCCGTTCTTGTTACTGTTTTGTATACCAGAAGTAGAGCTTTGAATTTGATTCAAGTTGATACTAGAAGCCAGTGAAGAGAAATTAACAGCAGAGTGACATGTTGATCTGGGCTGGTTAAAGGCCAGACGTTCTGCTGCATTCTGGATCATCTGCAGAGGTTTTGTGCATGCAGGAAGGTCTGATAGTAGGGAGTTGCAGTAGTTGATGCTAGAAATTACCAGAGCCTGTACCAGAAGCTGTGTTGACTGTTTGACCAGCTAGGCAATACTTTAAATCTTAGCTGGTCACCAGTCATGATAGATTTTTGGCAGGGTTTGTGGGCATGGGTTTATAGGATCCAAGCTGAACCTTGATCTGTGATCAAATGAAGGGACTGGTTGGAAGGAAAGTAAGCTCAGTTTTGGACATTTATTTGAAGGTGGCGTTCCTTCATCCATATGCAAATATCAGCAGGGCATGACAGTTGTGGCATCAGGTCAGAAAGATAGGAAGAGCTGAGTGTCATTAGTATAGCAGTGGTAAGAAGAAAAAAAAGCTGTTATCTAGCAAAAACATACAAGTATATCTCATAGAAAACTACAGAAACTGGCATTTGTGAGGTCTGAGTCTATTTTTGCATGCCTGTTCAGTTGAAAATCACCATGAAACAGGGTTATGTTTTAATTCTCAACCCGAGCCTTTGTTAGCATTAGTGTTAGCCCATAAAGTGTCTCTTGTGGAAATAAGACCTTACAACATATTAGGCTACATATGATGCTTAAAGAGTTGTAGCAGGTATCCAATACTGATTTTAGCTACTTTTTATTTACCTTACTGCATGACAGGAGGCAACCATTATTGAATGTGTTTTAATGATTACTTTGTGAGTGAGAATACTTATTACCTCCGCCAAGGAGGTTATGTTTTTGCCGGCGTTTATCTGTCTGTCTGTTTGTCCGTTTGTTTGTGTTCAAAATAACTTGAAAAGTTCTGAACGAATTTGGATGAAATTTTCAGGAATTGTCGGGAATGGGATATGGAAGACCTGATTAAATTTTGGGGGTGATCTGGATCACCATCTGGATCCAGGAATTTTTTGAAGGATTCTTTAACATTGCCAGATAGGACCATTTTTGCCAAAGTGGACCGAAGCTGCTTGGCGGAGTTCTGCGCTCTCTGAGTGCTTTTCTAGTTTAGAGCTGGTATCCCATGATTGATTTGATGCTTTTACTGTCCAGGCAGAGGTGAGACAGCCTTGTGATGCAGAAAAGTGTGATGTTGGATAAAAAAAAATCAAAGATATTCCATATGGATGTTCAGTATTTGATTTTTGCCGATATCCAGACTACAGATATTTCTGAACTTTTTATTGCTGATACCGTTATCCATATTTTGTAGATAAAAGTATGCAGTCTTCACCTTATTAAAATGGAACTTTTTCTAATTTTTTGCTTTTATTTTAATTGGAAACATAGTAAGGAACAAGAAAAAAATATCTTAAAAAACCCCCAAAAAACAATAATGTTGGTGTCTAAATGTAGACATTAAGTCAATTGAGGTTAAACGTTATGTAACATTAAGACATTCTGCTGATATTTCAGCTGATATAGGGGTTATATACATCGGATATGGATGGCCAATATATCAGCTGTAAATACTGGCTGAATTTTTCATATCTGGAGATCCAGATAGTTTGCTTTTTACTAATATTTTATTGCCTGAACCTTTTTTCCTTTTGTATTGATATTTGGCGTGTGCTGCTGACCTCTTGGCCCAGGTCGCCCTTGTAAATGAGATCCTGATCTCAATGGGATTTATCTGGTTAAATAAAGGTTAAATAAAATAATTATTTGCTGATATGGATATCAAGCCAATAATATTGTGCATCCCTAATGTTTTGTTATCTTAAGGTAGAATAACTAGGCTGACAAAATTTGCTTGCAGGTCAAAATACTACAAGTTCTGGGGCTGTGGTGGTGAGGCCTAATGTAATATTTTTTCATGGGGCCCAAAATTCCTGGTGGCACCCTTGTCCTAACAATCCATAATAACATGTTGTGTGCTCCAAAGACAAACATATACACAAGTTATGTCAAAAGTCCTTTACATCAACTCACATGTTAGAACTCATTAAAAATGATCCTCATTTGAGCACTGTAACCTGATTTTTCCACTCTTGTATCTATAATGCGAGCTTCCATAACCCTCCACCCATCCAGATGCTGTCAGGGTAAAATGCTGTAGATGGAGCTGGCAGATGTTTGGGTCTTACAAAATTATTCAGCAAACCTGGCAACTCCACCTCCTGGACAGATGGAGAGGTTGGCAAGGTAGAGATCACATTAGTAATGTCACACATTACTCTGGATTTGCTAATGGACAAACTCTTTCCATCATTTTGCTCCCCTTAAAAATAGTATTTTCATGTATTTTCAGAGAGAGAATTAACAGAAAAATAAGCAGACAGTGGAAAGGATACACCTGAAGGACATTTTGCACTCATTTGTACTACTTCTTGTTAAAAATGCAGTTTTCCATACATTTGTCTAATTATTAGTGTCAGCAAGTATACTTTTAAAACGTGACACATTTCAGCAAGTCAGACAACCAAGAGAAAGCACAGAAAGGTATACTATGAAAAATTTAGTTTTGTAACCTTTTTTGAACATCCCACCATCAGAAGGGAATCTGTAAAAATGCACTAACGTAATATTTTGACATAATAAGTGGTCTCAATTCCCTGAGGGGTAATCAAGTGGTGCTAGGGGGTCCTAAAAAACTTGAAGGGTAGAGGGATAATGAAACAAGAATATCAGTTCCACTAATTCATTTACTTCTGGAAGTAATTTATCACTGCATATAAATATTTTTGTTACTGTGCCAATATTTTAATAACAATAACAATAATAATAATGACCAAAAAAAAAAAAAAAAAGCTGACCAATCAGAATCAATCAGCAACTATGGCTGGAGATATGCCTGCTGTTTGTCCATGTATTTGCATTTAAGTTTGTGTCTGCTGGCGTCATGAGTGTTGTTTCTAAGCACAAGTTAAACTGATACTCCCCCCCAGAAAAAATGTCCCTGATATCTAAAAGAGGATTTATCTACCTTTAGCTTGTCTAACAGACATGTTTGGCTCGGAGCAGCCATTATAAGCTGTTGCTCTGATGTAGGACTGTGGATCACTTTGCCTTCAAACTTTCTGTCCTTTTTGACCCATCCTGTACGCCATAGACAATGACATTTTCATAGAAGAGGTCATATTATGCTTTTTTTTTGTATTTTAAACACCCCATTCATTGTCTTAAACTGTTTCCTCCGCATGATACAGTACTCCTATGCCTGTTTGTTTTGTCCTGTCTTGCACCTGTTGCTCTTGTTTAACTGTCAGACTTTTGCAGGATAAAGAAAAACGATCAAAAGTATTGAATGCATCTTATCATATCCCACAGAGAAGCTCTGTTGCCTGAAATGGATTAGTCTCCCCATGTTGACCTACTTCTGTAATATCAGTAGTTCAAGCCCATTTATTGCGGGTAGAGAACCAGTTGCAGAACATAGCCAAAAGCATTGAGGGCCTTAAACATGGCACTGAACTGATCATTTTACTTCAGAGTAGACCAGTCAACAACAAATGGTGAATGGGGCCATAAAGTATAAGATAAGATAAGATAAGATATTCCTTTATTAGTCCCACAGGGGGAAATTCCAAAATATACAGCAGCTGCAGGATACAAGAGAAGTATAAGAAAGAAGCATTATACTGAAAAATAAGGTAATTACAAATCAAATACGGTAATGTAGAAAAGAAATAAATTAAAAAAAAAAAGTATAAAAAAGTATATACTATATAGTCAGTGGCATATTTTACAGTCCTTATGTCCATGTTTGTTGTTTAACAGATGGTTATGTACATGTTGATATTTTACAGGTGGAGATTTGAGATATTATAAATATAAATATGGTGGCTATGTTTGGTATTTTGCAGTGAAACATTTTAGGTATCACATATAAATATGGTTTATTGCACACTGGAGAGGTTTTTGTTATAAAGTCTAACAGCTGCAGAAAGG